>CM019148.1:319714046-319725550 GCA_009733165.1 Naja naja
TATACAGAACAATGCAAATATAATCATTGTAGCAGACAGCTGAACCTATAGGATAAAAGTTAGTAGTCCCAGACTTCTTCTAAGAATCCTTCTGAGTCTTCTGCTTTAGGTACTAATTTGGTTCCTATCATCTATCTTTCAGAAGCACCCACCATGTATATGAGACACACCAGGTTATCAACAATCTGTGCTGCATTTCCAGTAATCACATTTAAAAAGTTGAAATAATTTCTATAGTGCCAACTTCTGGAGATATATTGTATAGGCATTCTGACTAGATGATGCAATCCATTTGTACTTTTTGGCAGATAGACCGATCTCAAGAGTTAAACATTATTTAAAATAAAAAACTAAACAACCTGTTTTTTAATATTAAGTATTAAATTGCAACACTCAGACTTGAAAGAGATACTTGCAGAGCTGTCAGATCATGGTACACAGCAGCCACAAATTTATTAAACAAGAAAAATGTACAGAAAATATAGTTTTGGGGGCAGATCAGAAAAATGCAGCACAGGTCTGTTACAAATGTCCACTCTGAATTGGGAGGGCTAGTACAGTATTCTAGCTTTTAGATGACTCTATGAAAACCACAATTGTTTAAGGAGGTTAGGCAGAGAGCAAAGCATATGGTTTATGTTAAGTTGCATGAAGAGTCAGACGCGGAGTGCTTCAGTGAAGAGTTTATTAGTGACTACAGCTCATAACAGACCGGGCTTGGCTGCTGCTACTTATAGCCAGCAGCCTAGTGCCAGCCAATCAGAGTGCAGGATTTTCTCAAGACTTTTAAACCAATCATTTCTGACATTTTACAAGAACAGTTCAAACTAAACCAATGACATTCAAACCTGCATACATAACACCCTCCCCACTAGGTTCAGTCCATACTCAAACCCCAACCTATCTAATGTATTCTTTTAAATAGATGGGGCTCTTATGTGTACGCTGGAGACCTTCGTTGTTCAGAAGTTTTAATGTTCTCACCCAGTGAGAGAGGAAATGTGTCTGTTGACATTTCCCAGTAGGGGCTTCCAGTGAAAGAAGACCCTGTTTGATTGTTAGAATCTGGTCTCTCCTCCCAAACCCATCTCCAACCCAATGTCAGCACCCAAGTCAGGTAGTGATGTGCACTCTTCCACTTGTAAGGATGGATTTTGGCATTGTGACAGGTTTTGGTGGTTCCTGTCGAATCGTTACACACATGTTGATTCTTGCTTGCTGATTATCCTCATGCTTCTCCCTTCCCCTAGAAAAGGCATTAGGTATGGGAACTAGAGAGGAACAATTGGCATGTTCCTGAAGTAATCTGATCTAAGCTGATCAATGTGCCTGCTCCAGAGGACACCATCCTCTGTTTGCACCCTGTAAGAACGAGGGCCTGTGATTTGAGTTATTTCAGCAGGAATCCATGAAGGTTCACCCATAAGGTTCTTAGCATAAACAGAATCACCCACACTGAACGTGCACGAACTTTGCTAGTGGAATCTGGTGGTGCGTGGTGCGGTAAGTGGGATGGAAGGCGGTCGGGGAAGTCCTAAGTTTCCCACCATGAACAACTCTGCTGGGGATAAGTTAGTTGATGAGTTAGAGTGATATGCTGAACACTAAGAAGTTTTCAACTTTCTCAGTGATGTCCAGGACCAATTGCTGAAGCTTTTCCTTGGTAAATGTGCCATTCGCTCAGCCTGGCCGTTAGCTGGGTGCCCAGGGGCAGTCAGGGCATGTCTGATACCCTGTTGTGCTAGATAGGGTTCAAAAGGTTGGATGTAAATTGAAGGCCATTGTCAGGAGACAAGCACATCAGGTAACCCGTGGTTACAAAAGCTTTTTTTAAGCTACTTGATGACAGCATCAGTTGTGGTGGATGCCATAGGGATGACCTCTAGCCATTGGAATATGCATCTACTATAATAAGGGAAGTGTGCCTCTGGTAGGGCCAGCCAAATCAATGTGAATCCTAGACCATGGCCCCTAGACATTCATTCCTGTTTGGGGGCGAGGTGGGGCTGCAGGCCTGACTACCTGACAGTTGGGACAAGATGCAGCCCAGTTTCAACCATTTTGTCAATACTTGGCACACCATACATAACTCCTGGCCAATCCCTTCATCCTTACAATACCTGGATGACCCTCATGTAACATTTCCAAAACCTCTTTTGCAGTTTTGCAGGAATAACCACCCTGTTACCCCCACAAAATACATCCTCTTAATACAGATAATTCAGTTTGCCTGATTTAAAAGGTTGGGCAAGGTAGGGTAGATCTTGAAGAGGCCAACCTTTCTTAATCCAGCTATAACAGGAGCCAATAATGTGTCTTTGGCAGTCTCACTGGCAATTTCAGCAGCGTGTACTGGAAGCTTGGCCAGTTTCTAGGAAAAGGTGTCATGCCTCAAGTTGAACGTCCTCAGTGTGAAGCGAGTGGGCAGCGACTCAGCATCAGCATGGCCAATGTCTTTGCCAGGCTTGTGGATGAGCTCTTGAGATAAGCAGCAAGAAATTCAGTCCTCAGCATTCTTGGTGACAGGATAGTGGGTGTAGGTTTGTCTCCTGCCACAATGCCTAACAAAGTTTGTGATCTGTGACAATGGTAAATGTTGTCCCATATAGATACTCATGGAATTTCTTGACAGCTGCAACAATTGCCAATGCTTCCTTGTCCAATTGGCTGTAATTCCTATCTGCTTTGGTCAAGTGCGAGTAAAATAATAGGGGCTTCCCTCCTTGTCCAATGGGAAGCCTGTGGCTCAAACCCCCCCGCTGGGAAGCCTGTGGCTCACTCCAAAGGATGCATCACAAGTCAGTACAACAGGCAAATTCTCAGAGAACTGTATCAGTAGAGCATCAGACGTGATTAGTCTTTTAATACTGTTAAATGCTGATTGTTCTTCCTGCCCCAGACCCAAGCAGATTTTTTGTCCAGTAGTCTGTGTAATGGTTCTGCAATGGTTGCCTTCTGAGGTAGGAACATGTGATAAAAGTTAATAAGTCTTGGCTTGCAAAGCTTTTTGCAAATGGTCTGTGGTTGCTTCTGCATGATTGTCTAGGGCTTGAACCATTGGCTTCTGAAACTTGGCACCTGTAGGGATGCCATGCTTGTCAATCATGTAGCCCAAGAACTCAACTTTGTCAGTTCTAAGAGTGCATTTTCTTCCTTGACTTTTAACCCCGCTTTCTTGAATCTGGTAAGGACTTCTCTGAGTCTCTTGTAATTGAGTGTCATTTTCAGCAGAGATTAACACATCATCAAAGTAAGGCACTACCCTGGCAGTCCTTGGAGCATCCTTTCCATAAGGCTTTGGAAGATGCCTGGTGCCACTTACTCCAAACTGTAACCTTTACATTTGAAGGCACCTCTATGAGTCACAATGGTTTGGGCCTCTGCAGTGGCATCATCAACTGTTAGTTGTTGATATGCCTGGGCTAGATCCAATTTGGCAAAGACTGTACCCCTGCCTAGTGAATGTAATAAATGATGCACCACTGGAACTGGATATGCACTCTGTTGAAGCATGGTTCAATGTCCCCTTATAGACTCCACAGATTCTTGACCCATCAGTCTTGACTGTGTGACTATGGGTGTCTCCCATCTGGAGTGGTCAGTGGGGTCTAAAACTCCTTGAGCTATTAGTTTATCTAATTGTGCATCAATTTTTTCCTTTAAGGCAAATGGGACCCTTCTGGGCTTTAAACGAATTGGGGGCACCTTGGGATCTAGGTTGAAAGTGATAGGGGTCCCCATATACTTGCCCAATCCGCTGAAGACCTCTGGAAACTCAGACTTCAAGGCCTCCTCCCATGCAGTGTTGCTCACATGATTGATGCCAGTCACCTCAATGCCTAATGGATTGAACCACTCAAGTCCCAGCAAGCTTGGGCGATCCTTGTCCACGATGGTCTGGGGCAAACGTTTGGTGTGGCCTTTGAACTTCACGTTGAATTCTCTTGTTCCAACTACGGGAATCTTGTTCCCTTGGTAGTCTTTAAGAGTCAGTGCTTGCTTCTGGAAATGTTTCTTCTGAATGTTTGGGAGTAGTCTGTGAATCATGAAACCATAGATAAATAGGAGCCTTAGTCCACTTCCATTTGGCAAGGCCTTCCTTCAGTTAGTACCTTCACATGTACTTTTCTACTTCTCAAGGGTGAAGAATGACCAATGGTGACTGTTTGATGAGTTTCATTCTTCCCATTTGCTTCTGTGTTGTGCCCCATTTTCTCACTGAGGTTGTTGGGCTTGAATTCTTTGTCAGGAAACTTTCTTCTGTGGGGTGGAGTTCTGGATGATTTGCAGACTCTTGCTAGGTGACCCTTTTTCACAAGGCAGATGGTATCAAGAAACTTGCATTCAGTGCAGGGGTGGCTTCCCCCACAACCTCTACAGTAAAAATCTTGCCTCTTTCTTCCCAGGTCTTTCTTTTCCTCTCCATTCTGAGTCTATAAATTCCTTCCTCCACCTCACTAAAATCTGACTCAGAATCTATTTGCTCATAATGAGTTGTTGTGGACTTTTCCACATCAGGATGGCTTGAGGCCTTGTTAATTTTCTTCATGGCTGCTGCTGAGGACTTGGTGGCTTCTGCTGAGGAGGCCTCTTCTATGGCTTCCTTCAACGTGATCTTAGGTTTTAATAATAATTTGCTCTGAAGCACCTTGTCTTTGAGGCCTAGAACAAATCGATTCGCATGGCCTCTTCCAAGTTGTTAAACTTCGCATGCACCCCAATGTCTCTTAAACTTGCCACAAAGTCGTTAACGTTTCGCTTTCCCCTTGATCCCGACGGTAAAACTTCGTGTCTCTTAATGAGGCACGCGATACTTGTGGTAATAGGCTCTTAAAAGCTTTTCTAAATCAGGCCATTCCATTACCTTCATGTCTGCAGCTCCCGCCAATGCCTTCGCCATCTTGAAAACTGCCGGACCGCAGTGCGTGAGAAAGACCACCCTCTTCCGCTTCTCGGAAATGTCGGTGAGATCGTTTCCCTCCAAATACATTTGAAAGCGATCTGCGTCAGTCCCAGTCTTCTGCCATCGGATCGAATGGGGGTGTTCAGCACAGCCATCTCTCTTGGCTTGTTTTCCGCGTCGTCTTCTCTTCAGGAAGGATCCCACCTTTGTCGCCAGTGTTAAGTTTGCATGAAGAGTCAGACGCGGAGTGCTTCAGTGAAGAGTTTATTAGTGACTACAGCTCATAACAGACCCGATTTGGCTGGGCTGCGGCTGTTACTTATAGCCAGCAGCCGAGTTGCCAGCCAATCAGAGTGCAGGATTTTCCGCACTTTTAAACCAATCATTTCTGACATTTTACAAGAACAGTTCAAACTAAACCAATGACATTCAAACCTGCATACATAACAGTTTATGTATCTACATTTTAAAACCTAAATTTGATGTAAACATCTGTTGATTTCAAAACCAATCACAATATTTTGAACAAATATTACATGCTTGTATTTCAGATGGAGGTGTTGTTCATGCATCTAAGGAAAATCTAAACTGTTTTTCTAAGCACAGTACTTATTGGTAACAACATATCCCACAGGGTGACCTTTCAGATCTCTGATCTTTTAATTAGCAGGAATTGATAAGAGGAAGGTGACTACAAGAGATAGTATAAAGGCAATGACACTGAACCTTACAGAGAGTGGGAAAACATAGGGGCCTTGTTAGCTGAGGTATTGGAAGTTACAGTGCTAACACCTCAAAAGGATGCTAGTTTGAGGAAAGGACAGGTTTCCTCCACTGGTTATATATATTTATTGGTGAAATGACACTTAATAATGATGTTATTGTTTTCTTGTATTTTGCTAAATGGAATTGTAGGACTATATGACATCCTGATTAGGTTGGCATTATTCAGTTATCATCCCATACAAGGGTCACAATTTGCCTGCTGAACACCGAGAAATTAGCAGACATTAGTTTGGCTAGCCTTGGGGGCAATAGTTTGACAGAAGTTGGTTTATACATTGTTCATGCTAGTTTCAGCTTTAACTTGTATGTTTTATAAACCAAAGTTTACCACTCATCTTCAGGGAAGCTATTTTTATTCAATAAACTGCGATGAAAAACTATAGCATTGTGAAATATAGAAATCCAAACAGTAAGATAAATTGCCATGGGAAATTGCAGGTTCTCCTTTGCCAAATGCATTCCACAAAGGCTTGATCATTAAGAATTTTATAGTAACAGAATTGTTTACTGAAGTCATAGTTAATCCTGGACGTCTGTTTCCAATCTAATCATTATTTTACTCTCTTGTTATACATTCACCATAATTATAGCATTTCACTTAAAAAGGCTTACACGCTGTATCATTTCTACCTGCAGTTTAATCATAGCAATCATTTTAGCTTCATTTACCATTTATTTTCTGTTTGGACACAGTCACCTAACTGCTAGATAGAGCAATTCAGGTGTTTCAGATTTTAGATGCTACAGTTTAGTCTTAACCTAAGTGTTATGGCTAATCAGAAATTTCTTACATTTAAAAGCATTTCCACCCAGGATTGACACAAAATATAATTACTATATATATAAAATAACATAAACACAATAGGGAATTCAGGGCCCAGCTACTCATTGTTCTGAGTGATAAATATTGGATGTGAATGTGATAAATGATGAGGAATGTGGAAGCTCAATGCAAACATTCCCCAGGGAGGCTAATTAATCCTTCGGTCCAGAATACATTCACAAGATCATTAAAAAATTCTGCCTAATGAAATTTAAAATGTAACATGCAAATAAGCATTTCATTCTGCTAAAGGCAATGAAGGTTAAAGCCATTGATTATTTTTGTTCCTCTCCATGGAACACCATCTTCTTGGAATACTAGACAGCATGTCCCAAGCCACATCCAAGGAGCAGAAGATTGCAAATATATTTAATCAGTCTGAAGATATTGATTTTGCTTATCAGGGATGAATAAAACAAGGCCAATGATATAGTTTGTCTATATATTTCCTTCACCTTCCCAAAGCAGAATGAAGGGAAAAATTCCCTCACTTTAACTAAGAGCTCAGAGTCAGTTCTAAATACAGTGAAGTATTGGGATGAAGAATTCATCCCACCCTTCTCTGGAGAGAGAAGTGCAAATAAGCAAAATGTGTATATGTTTGTCTGGTCTAAGTCCACTCAGATGCTCCAGGAGAATGGATTTCTGTTATGTGGTAAATTAGAATTTTCAGGATTTCTAGGATATTCATATTGTATGGAAACAAAATCCATAATATGGACCTATATTATTTTCCTTTAACACTCCCTGGAATAATTTTAATCCCACTGGCTGTGGGTCCATTCCAACTCTATGTATATACACTGAAGCCTCTGAAAGTTGGCAAAAGGTGTTTTCTTACTGCAATAACATGAAATACTAGAATATTAATCTTCTATGTATGAAGCAGGTTTATTATCAATTGCAGAATCCTTAGTTCTTCATTCCCCAAAGGAAATGGATAACTCTTCCTTCTGTTCTTCTTCCAATTCTTTCATCACCATCATCACTACCACTACCATTATCATGTTTTTATCTGATAATAAACCCATAGAACTTAATGGATTACTTTTAAGAATCATTTTACTAATCCTTTTCTTTAAAAGAGAAATAAACAAGCGTACACAAAGAAAAAGGAACTACAAGAGGATTACTTTTGATTAGACTTCGTGATTGAGTTCTTTAAGTCAGTATTTCTTAAACTTGGCAACTTCAAAATGTATGGCTTTCAAGTCCCAGAATTTCCCAGCCATTTCCCAGCTAGGGAATTCTGGGAGTTGAAATCCATACATCTTAGATACCAAGGTTGAGAAACACTGGTTTATGTTAAGAATTATGGCAACTAGAAGACTTTGTCTGCCTGTCTTTTATAACAAGGTTCCAAAGCTTGGTATTCTGGTCTATTAGGACCTTCATTATCAAAGCTAGTGCTCACTTATGGATGAAAATGTACCATAGAATTGCAAATCTCAGGCATAGAAGTTCAGAGCTCTGGAGAGTTGCAAAAGGGAAAGGAGATAAAGTGGTACCATAAAGATTTCAGCACCAAGGACAGCACCCTGTAAGGCATGGAGAGGCGCATTCACCTCCACAGACTACCCTGGAATAATTGGCGAATTTACACTCAGGAGACTCTATTTAATACAAGGGTGGGATTCTACCGGTTTGGCCTGGTTCTATAGAACCGTAGCTCTGAAGAACAGCTGACACCAAACTACCTCTCCCCAAAGATCTTCTTTTCTTCGGTTGGGCCCACCTGCCCACCCAGGATCTGTCTAGGCTGCCCTTTATTCTTACCTTAGTTGCTTTGCACGGCACACATGAGTGCATGCATCAGCAAGAGATGGTGATTGCGTGCAGGAGAAGATGTTTTGCAAGTACTGTGCACAAGCACGGTCACCAAACCAGTTGTTATGCCAGTAGGATCCCACCCCTGATTTAATATTGACAGACTAGAACAATGGGCCATGTCTAACAAAATGAAATTCAATGTAGAGAAAAGTAAAGTCCTACACCTAGGCAAGAAAAACCAAAAGTACACATACAGACTGGGTGAAACCAAGCTCAATAGCAATAACTGTGAGAGGGATCTTGGAGTCTTAGTGGACAGCCAGCTAAATATGAGCCAGCAGTGTGCAGCAGCAGCCAAAAAAGCTAATGCAATCCTAAATTGCATTAACAGAGTGAGGTACTAATACTACTCTATAAAGCCTTAGTAAGACCACAGAGTACTGCATCCAGTTTTGATCACCACATTATAAAAAAGATGTTGAGACTCTAGAAAAAGTACAGAGAAGAGCAACCAGGATGATTAGGGGACTGGAGACTAAAACATATGAAGAACAGTTACAGGAACTGGGCTTGGCTAGCCTAGTGAAGAGAAGGACCAGGGGAGACATGATAGCAGTCTTCCAATATTTGAGGGGCTGCCACAGGGAGGAAGGGGTCAAGCTATTTTCTAAAGCACCTGTAGGCCAGACAAGTAATAATGGATGGAAACTGAACAAGGAGAGATTCAACCTGGAAATAAGGAGAAGCTTTCTGACAGTGAAAACAATCAACCAATGGAATAGCTTGCCCTCGGGAGTTGTGGGAGCGCCATCACTTGAGACTTTCAAGAAGAGATTGGACTGCCATTTGTCAGAAATGGTGTAGGGTCTCCTGCTTGGTGGGTTGGACTAGATGACCTACAAGGTCCCTTCCAACTCTGATTATCTGTTATTTGTTAATAGTTCAACTAACCTACATATCAAGATCTGGAGGAGTCAGTTTCAACCCATTGGAACTATTGCAGTATGTGGGAAAATAGTTTGAATATAGATTACTTGTAATTAGTTAGAAATGATGCAATAATCTATATAAATACTGGAGACTTTTAAGAAGATTGGACAACTGTTTGTCTGAAATGGTATAGGGTTTCCTGCTCAGCAGGGGGTTAGACTAGAAGACCTCCAAGGTCTCTTTCAACTTCGTTATTCCATTAATCTATTAAATATTTGTCTAACCTTATTGAAGAATATTGATTTCCAGTATTATCAGATAGGAGAAAAACTTGTCAACTTCCTCAATTATGCACACTAACAATAGTTTTATAGACCTTTTCACGATTCTCTTATGTTCTTCCCCAAGCTAACAAGTAGAAGCCCATTACACTGCATTTTTATTTCCTTGTCTGGATTTAAAACATCATTTTTGCAGTGTAGTGATCAGATCTATATATAATATTCAAAAATTATTGTATCTTAGCATTAGAGAAAATTTGTTTTAAACTAATCAAAGATTACATAACAGAAAATGGGTTGTTGGGCTGATGTGAACTGGATAAAAGCAAAATCATATAGCACATATTCTATATGATTCCTATTTAAAATTAATCAAAACTTCTCAAAATTTTCCAAATATAATTTTCTATAATTAATTAAAACTCATGTAAAATTTGTTAATAAATAAACTATTGCTTATTACCTTGAACTTCCCTTTGGATAGACAGTTTGCAAATATCAAAGATACTTGCCAGGAAAAAATTAACCATTACTATCATATTTTTCTTGTATGGTTTTTCACATGATACTTAATGATCAGTAATTAAAGTGGAACAAGTAATATTCATATCACTTGAAACACCAGCATCCCAGCTTTTCAAATAGCATGAAGAATTATTTGTTTCTCCATTGGACTCAGAAGCTATGATAAAACATCATTTTAAATGGATTTGTATTGTATTCAGTGTAAGCTGTTACGGTATATATTCAGCTGTGCAGAGCCTCAAAGCTACAATCATGCTGATTCCTATAGTATTACCCTCCCATTTTGGAAGTCTTAAGAAATAAAATGATTTCCAAGAGAAGCCTGAGCTTTCAGAGCAATTGACTCATTTGTTAAAATTCATTATAAAAGCCATGCAGTTGCTCTAGGCAAGAAGATTATTTACCTTCTTGTAAACTTCTGATTGAGGTTGAGAATATTTAGAAATGTCATACTAAGCATATAGAGCAACAAGAGCTATTGTAATTTGTTTAGCAGTATTTGAGAAAGACTATTCAAATCAGGTCTTACAAAAGTTATAAAGTGTATCAGATATCAATTCTTAGTTTAAAAAAGATTGTTGGAACTAGCCCAAAGTTTACTAATAATGGAATCAATTCAGAGCAAGCTACACATTATAAAAAATGAATTAAGACATCACTTCATTTTTTTAAAATCATGCAACAGCTTTGCTTTGTATGTAATTTTAATTGACACTCAATCAACACTGAAGTATAGTACAGCTAATTATTTTCCACTTTTCTGTGATATTCCAACTTTAAAATAACTTCTGTTCTGGATTCTCACAAAAGGGTGTTTTACTTTTTTTCCCTGTTTTTAATCGTTATTGCATCTTAATGGTTTTTCCATTTTATTGTTGTCCAGCTATGAGATGGCTATATTGAACAGAATATCCATATTAACTGGGAAGAAGAGACCATAGGGCAGTGTTGCATAGTTTCCTCTATAAGATAGAATCAGCTTTGATGGAATCTCGGTCTATAATGTAGTTCTTAAAGCACCGATGTTGTGGATTTTTCTAGCATGGAACCCTGAAAAATGTTGGGCTGTTCGTGGACAGGAAAGAGATGCTGGGCTTGCTTGAGATCCACAGTGTTTCTTCTGAATCATTTCTGGTGTGCACAACTATTTAGCCAGTTTGCAGTCTTTGAACTTTCCTTTGGATAGGCAGTTTGCAAAATATCAAAGATAACCTGCCTGGAAAAATTAACCATTATTATCATATTTTTCTTGTATGGTTTTTCACATGATACTTAATGATCAGTAATTAAAGTTGGAACAAGTAATATTCATATCACTTGAAACACAGCACCCCAGCTTTTCAAATAGTATGAAGAATTATTTGTTTCTCCATTGGACTCAAGCTATGCTAAAAACATCATTTTAAATGGATTTGTATTTTATTCAGTGTAAGGTATTACGGTATATATCCAGCTGTGCACACTGTTTCTTCTGAATCATTTTTTG
>CM019148.1:319726550-319736582 GCA_009733165.1 Naja naja
AGAGTTTATTAGTGACTACAGCTCATAACAGACCCGATTTGGCTGGGCTGCGGCTGTTACTTATAGCCAGCAGCCGCGGTTGCCAACCAATCAGAGTGCAGGATTTTCCGCACTTTTTAAACCAATCATTTCTGACATTTTACAAGAACAGTTCAAACTAAACCAATGACATTCAAACCTGCATACATAACAGTTTATGTATCTACATTTTAAAACCTAAATTTGATGTAAACATCTGTTGATTTCAAAACCAATCACAATATTTTGAACAAATATTACATGCTTGTATTTCAGATGGAGGTGTTGTTCATGCATCTAAGGAAAATCTAAACTGTTTTTCTAAGCACAGTACTTATTGGTAACAACATATCCCACAGGGTGACCTTTCAGATCTCTGATCTTTTAATTAGCAGGAATTGATAAGAGGAAGGTGACTACAAGAGATAGTATAAAGGCAATGACACTGAACCTTACAGAGAGATGGGAAAACATAGGGGGCCTTGTTAGCTGAGGTATTGGAAGTTACAGTGCTAACACCTCAAAAGGATGCTAGTTTGAGGAAAGGACAGGTTTCCTCCACTGGTTATATATATATTTATTGGTGAAATGACACTTAATAATGATGTTATTGTTTTCTTGTATTTTTGCTAAATGGAATTGTAGGACTATATGACATCCTGATTAGGTTGGCATTATTCAGTTATCATCCCATAAGGGTCACAATTTGCCTGCTGAACAATTCGAGAAATTAGCAGACATTAGTTTGGCTAGCCTTGGGGGCAATAGTTTGACAGAAGTTGGTTTATACATTGTTCATGCTAGTTTCAGCTTTAACTTGTATGTTTTATAAACCAAAGTTTACCACTCATCTTCAGGGAAGCTATTTTTATTCAATAAACTGCGATGAAAAACTATAGCATTGTGAAATATAGAAATCCAAACAGTAAGATAAATTGCCATGGGAAATTGCAGGTTCTCCTTTGCCAAATGCATTCCACAAAGGCTTGATCATTAAGAATTTTATAGTAACAGAATTGTTTACTGAAGTCATAGTTAATCCTGGACGTCTGTTTCCAATCTAATCATTATTTTACTCTCTTGTTATACATTCACCATAATTATAGCATTTCACTTAAAAAAAGGGCTTACACGCTGTATCATTTCTACCTGCAGTTTAATCATAGCAATCATTTTAGCTTCATTTACCATTTATTTTCTGTTTGGACACAGTCACCTAACTGCTAGACAGAGCAATTCAGGTGTTTCAGATTTTAGATGCTACAGTTTAGTCTTAACCTAAGTGTTATGGCTAATCAGAAATTTCTTACATTTAAAAAGCATTTCCACCCCAGGATTGACACAAAATATAATTACTATATATATAAAATAACATAAACACAATAGGGAATTCAGGGCCCAGCTACTCATTGTTCTGAGTGATAAATATTGGATGTGAATGTGATAAATGATGAGGAATGTGGAAGCTCAATGCAAACATTCCCCAGGGAGGCTAATTAATCCTTCGGTCCAGAATACATTCACAAGATCATTAAAAAAATTCTGCCTAATGAAATTTAAAAATGTAACATGCAAATAAGCATTTCATTCTGCTAAAGGCAATGAAGGTTAAAGCCATTGATTATTTTTGTTCCTCTCCATGGAACACCATCTTCTTGGAATACTAGACAGCATGTCCCAAGCCACATCCAAGGAGCAGAAGATTGCAAATATATTTAATCAGTCTGAAGATATTGATTTTGCTTATCAGGGATGAATAAAACAAGGCCAATGATATAGTTTGTCTATATATTTCCTTCACCTTCCCAAAGCAGAATGAAGGGAAAAATTCCCTCACTTTAACTAAGAGCTCAGAGTCAGTTCTAAATACAGTGAAGTATTGGGATGAAGAATTCATCCCACCCTTCTCTGGAGAGAGAAGTGCAAATAAGCAAAATGTGTATATGTTTGTCTGGTCTAAGTCCACTCAGATGCTCCAGGAGAATGGATTTCTGTTATGTGGTAAATTAGAATTTTCAGGATTTCTAGGATATTCATATTGTATGGAAACAAAAATCCATAATATGGACCTATATTATTTTCCCTTTAACACTCCCTGGAATAATTTTAATCCCACTGGCTGTGGGTCCATTCCAACTCTATGTATATACACTGAAGCCTCTGAAAGTTGGCAAAAGGTGTTTTCTTACTGCAATAACATGGAATACTAGAATATTAATCTTCTATGTATGAAGCAGGTTTATTATCAATTGCAGAATCCTTAGTTCTTCATTCCCCCCAAAAGGAAATGGATAACTCTTCCTTCTGTTCTTCTTCCAATTCTTTCATCACCATCATCACTACCACTACCATTATCATGTTTTTTATCTGATAATAAACCCCGTAGAACTTAATGGATTACTTTTTAAGAATCATTTTACTAATCCTTTTCTTTAAAAGAGAAAATAAACAAGCGTACACAAAGAAAAAGGAACTACAAGAGGATTACTTTTGATTAGACTTGCGTAGGATTGAGTTCTTTAAGTCAGTATTTCTTAAACTTGGCAACTTCAAAATGTATGGCTTTCAAGTCCCAGAATTTCCCAGCCATTTCCCAGCTAGGGAATTCTGGGAGTTGAAATCCATACATCTTAAAGATACCAAGGTTGAGAAACACTGGTTTATGTTAAGAATTATGGCAACTAGAAGACTTTGTCTGCCTGTCTTTTATAACAAGGTTCCAAAGCTTGGTATTCTGGTCTATTAGGACCTTCATTATCAAAGCTAGTGCTCACTTATGGATGAAAATGTACCATAGAATTGCAAATCTCAGGCATAGAAGTTCAGAGCTCTGGAGAGTTGCAAAAGGGAAAGGAGATAAAGTGGTACCATAAAGATTTCAGCACCAAGGACAGCACCCTGTAAGGCATGGAGAGGCGCATTCACCTCCACAGACTACCCTGGAATAATTGGCGAATTTACACTCAGGAGACTCTATTTAATACAAGGGTGGGATTCTACCGGTTTGGCCTGGTTCTATAGAACCGTAGCTCTGAAGAACAGCTGACACCAAACTACCTCTCCCCAAAGATCTTCTTTTCTTCGGTTGGGCCCACCTGCCCACCCAGGATCTGTCTAGGCTGCCCTTTATTCTTACCTTAGTTGCTTTGCACGGCACATGAGTGAGTGCATCAGCAAGAGATGGTGATTGCGTGCAGGAGAAGATGTTTTGCAAGTACTGTGCACAAGCACGGTCACCAAACCGGTTGTTATGCCAGTAGGATCCCACCCCTGATTTAATATTGACAGACTAGAACAATGGGCCATGTCTAACAAAATGAAATTCAATATAGAGAAAAGTAAAGTCCTACACTTAGGCAACAAAAACCAAAAGAACACATACAGACTGGGTGAAACCAGGCTCAATAGCAGTAACTGTGAGAGGGACTTGGAGTCTTAGTGGACAGCCAGCTAAATATGAGCCAGCAGTGTGCAGCAGCAGCCAAAAAAGCTAATGAAATCCTAAATTGCATTAACAGAGGGATACAATCGAGATCAAGTGAGGTACTAATACCACTCTATAAAGCCTTAGTAAGACCACAGAGTACTGCATCCAGTTTTGATCACCACATTATAAAAAGATGTTGAGACTCTAGAAAAGTACAGAGAAGAGCAACCAGGATGATTAGGGGACTGGAGACTAAAACATATGAAGAACAGTTACAGGAACTGGGCTTGGCTAGCCTAGTGAAGAGAAGGACCAGGGGAGATATGATAGCAGTCTTCCAATATTTGAGGGCTGCCACAGGGAGGAAGGGTCAAGCTATTTTCTAAAGCACCTGTAGGCCAGACAAGGAATAATGGATGGAAACTGAACAAGGAGAGATTTAACCTGGAAATAAGGAGAAGCTTTCTGACAGTGAAAACAATCAACCAATGGAATAGCTTGCCCTCGGGAGTTGTGGGAG
The DNA here is from genome assembly GCA_009733165.1 of Naja naja. NCBI lineage: Eukaryota > Metazoa > Chordata > Lepidosauria > Squamata > Elapidae > Naja > Naja naja. The sequence continues at coordinate 319,730,516 of CM019148.1, forward strand.
CGCCATCACTTGAGACTTTCAAGAAGAGATTGGACTGCCATTTGTCAGAAATGGTGTAGGGTCTCCCGCTTGGGTGGGGGGTTGGACTAGATGACCTACAAGGTCCCTTCCAACTCTGATTATCTGTTATTTGTTAATAGTTCAACTAACCTACATATCAAGATCTGGAGGAGTCAGTTTCAACCCATTGGAACTATTGCAGTATGTGGGAAAATAGTTTGAATACAGATTACTTGTAATTAGTTAGAAATGATGCAATAATCTATATAAATACTGGAGACTTTTAAGAAGATTGGACAACTGTTTGTCTGAAATGGTATAGGGTTTCCTGCTCAGCAGGGGGTTAGACTAGAAGACCTCCAAGGTCTCTTTCAACTTCGTTATTCCATTAATCTATTAAATATTTGTCTAACCTTATTGAAGAATATTGATTTCCAGTATTATCAGATAGGGAGAAAAACTTGTCAACTTCCTCAATTATGCACACTAACAATAGTTTTATAGACCTTTTCACGATTCTCTTATGTTCTTCCCCAAGCTAACAAGTAGAAGCCCATTACACTGCATTTTTATTTCCCTTGTCTGGATTTAAAACATCATTTTTGCAGTGTAGTGATCAGATCTATATATAATATTCAAAAATTATTGTATCTTAGCATTAGAGAAAATTTGTTTTAAACTAATCAAAGATTACATAACAGAAAATGGGTTGTTGGGCTGATGTGAACTGGATAAAAGCAAAATCATATAGCACATATTCTATATGATTCCTATTTAAAATTAATCAAAACTTCTCAAAATTTTCCAAATATAATTTTCTATAATTAATTAAAACTCATGTAAAATTTGTTAATAAATAAACTATTGCTTATTACCTTGAACTTCCCTTTGGATAGACAGTTTGCAAATATCAAAGATACTTGCCAGGAAAAAATTAACCATTACTATCATATTTTTCTTGTATGGTTTTTCACATGATACTTAATGATCAGTAATTAAAGTGGAACAAGTAATATTCATATCACTTGAAACACCAGCATCCCAGCTTTTCAAATAGCATGAAGAATTATTTGTTTCTCCATTGGACTCAGAAGCTATGATAAAACATCATTTTAAATGGATTTGTATTGTATTCAGTGTAAGCTGTTACGGTATATATTCAGCTGTGCAGAGCCTCAAAGCTACAATCATGCTGATTCCTATAGTATTTACCCTCCCATTTTGGAAGTCTTAAGAAATAAAATGATTTCCAAGAGAAGCCTGAGCTTTCAGAGCAATTGACTCATTTGTTAAAATTCATTATAAAAGCCATGCAGTTGCTCTAGGCAAGAAGATTATTTACCTTCTTGTAAACTTCTGATTGAGGTTGAGAATATTTAGAAATGTTATACTAAGCATATAGAGCAACAAGAGCTATTGTAATTTGTTTAGCAGTATTTGAGAAAGACTATTCAAATCAGGTCTTACAAAAGTTATAAAGTGTATCAGATATCAATTCTTAGTTTAAAAGAAGTTGTTGGAACTAGCCCAAAGTTTACTAATAATGGAATCAATTCCAGAGTAAGCTACACTTTATAAAAAATGAATTAAGACATCACTTCATTTTTTAAAAATCATGCAACAGCTTTGCTTTGTATGTAATTTTAATTGACACTCCAATCAACACTGAAGTATAGTACAGCTAATTATTTTCCACTTTTCTGTGATATTCCAACTTTAAAATAACTTCTGTTCTGGATTCTCACAAAAGGGTGTTTTACTTTTTTTTCCTGGGCTCTGAGCTGCCTATCCTGAGAATCCTATGTTAGCAAATTTCAGGGTTTTTTCCCCCTTTTGCCCTTGGAGGATTCTTGCAATGAAATGGCTTATTGCTAACTTTTCTCTCATATTGGGCTATCAGATCTTGGCCAGTAGAATCCATATGGCCATTATCTGGCAGCAAAGAAACTTCCAGGATTTTTCATCCCAACGAAAATTTTTGGATTTTTGCTGCTCAAATCTGGTTGTCATGCTATAAAGAAGTTTAAGCTGCTTTCAAATCCCTGGAATACCAATTGATCCTATGGCTTGTGAAGGCACTATAGTTTTTCAGAAGGTTCAACTGGGCATACTGACTGGAGCCCATGAAAGTCATACTCCAGTATCAGGGGAGCAATAGTAGTTCACCCTTGAGTTATAGTTTCAAGCAAAACTTGAACAAATAATCCAGGAATTTCAGGAAGAATCCAGCTAAACTTCTGGCCACACGAGGGCACCAAATACCTACTTTTTCAGCTTTGATCAGTTATGCATTAGACTTCACTATAGATTCTCAGTAATGGCATTTAATATTGAATTACTGGCTTTCCTTTGTTCTGCATTCACAATCATTATTAATACACTCACCACCTATAACACCATTTACAATGGAGAACATCTGATTTTCACTCTTCTGAATTTTGTATGCCATGGGATAGTTAACATCTCTCTCTCTCTCTTTCTCTCTCTCTCTCTCTCCCCCCTGTCTAATACTGCAGAGTATTAGACAACATGAACAACAGCAACAAGGCAGATAGTTCTCTGCAGTGTATTTGCTTATTGCAAAATATTTCAGATTAAAGAATGTTCACTGAGGCATATACTTGGTTACTAATGCCTGGAGGCATATACAGTAGTTGATTACTAAGGCCTGGAGACTAAAACATATGAAGGGCGGTTGCAGGATTTGGTTTGGCTAGTCTAGAGAAAAGAAGGACAGGAGGGACATGATAGTAGTATTCTCGTATTTGAGAAGTTGCCACAAAGAAGAGTGGGTCAACTTTCTTACAAAGTGTTATGTATATAGGTTTGAAGTCATTGGTTTAGTTTGAACTGTTCTTGTAAATTGTTGGAAATGATTGGTTTAAAAAGTGTGGGAAAATCCTGCACTCTGATTGGCTGGCAACTGCGGCTGCTGGCTATAAGTAGCAGCCGCAGCCCAGACAAATTGGGTCCGTTCTGAGCTGTAGTCACTAATAAACTAAGAGCTTGAAGCATCCCGCCTGTCTCTTCATGCAAACTTAACACTGGCGACGGGGTGGATTCCCTGAAGAAGACGGCAACGCGAACAGAAGGAGAGAGATGGCTTCTGAACACCCCCAGCCCCGCTCGATCCGATGGCAGAAGACTGGGAGTCGTGATCGCTTCCAAATGTATCTGGAGGGAAACGATCTTGCCGACATTTCCAAGAAGCGAAGAGGGCGGTCTTTCTCACGCACTGCGTCCGCAGTTTTCAAGATGGCAAAGGCATTGGCGGGAGCTGCAGACGTGAAGGTAATGGACTGGCCTGACTTAGAAAAACTGTTAAGAGCCCATTACGCTGCCACAAGTATCGTGCCTCATTAAGAGACACGAAGTTTTACCGCCGTGATCAAGGGGAAAGAAAAACGTTAATTTCGTGGCAAGTTTAAGAGACATTGGGGTGCATGCGAATTTAACAATTTAGAAGAGGCCATGCTGATCGATTTGTTCTGGGCCTTAAAGACAAGGTGCTACAGAGCAAGTTATTACTGAAACCTAAGATCACAGCTGCTGAAGGAAGCAATAGAAGACCTCTTCAGCAGAAGCTACCAAGTCCTCAGCAGCAGCCATGAAGAAAATCAACAAGGCCACAAGCCATCCTGATGTGGAAAAGTCCACAACAACTCATTGTGAGCAAATAGATTCTGAGTCAGACTGTAGTGAGGTGGAGGAAGGAATTTACAGACTCAGAATGGAGAGGAAAAAGAAAGACCTGGGAAGAAAGAGGCAAGATTTCTACTGCAGAGGTTGTGGGGGAAGCCACCCCTGCACTGAATGCTTTTAGACACCATTTGCCTCGTTGTGATAAAAGAGGACACCTAGCAAGAGTCTGCAAATCATCCAGAACTCCACCCAACAGAAGAAAGTTTGCTACAAGCAAAGACAAAGAATTCAGGCCCAACAATCTCAGTGAGAAAATGGGGTGCAGCACAGCAAATGGGAAGAATGAAACTCATCAAACAGTAACTATTGGTCATTCATCACCTTTAAGAAGCAGAAAAGTGCATGTCAAGGTACTTATTGAAGGAAGGCCTTGCCAAAGTGGACTCTGGCTCCTATCTATGGTGTCATGGGACACTATTCACAGACTTCTTCCCAACATCCAGAAGAAGCACTTCAAGAAGCAAGCATTGACTCTTAAAGACTACCAAGGGAACAAGATTCCAGTAGTTGGAACAAGAGAATTCAACGTGAAATTCAAGGGCCACACCAAATGCCTACCACTGACCATCGGACAAGGACCACCAAGTCTGCTGGGCCTTGAGTGGTTCAACCTGTTGGGCATCGAGGTGACTGGCATCAATCACGTGGAGCAACACTGAGGGAAGATTGAAGTCTGAGTTTCCAGAGGTCTTCAACGGATTAGGCAAGTACTTGGGGACCCCCATCACATTTAACCTAGATCCCAAGGTACAACCAATCCGTTTAAAACCAGAAGGGTCCCATTTGCCTTAAAGGAAAAATTGATGCACAATTAGATAAACTAATAGCCCAAGGGTTTTAGAGCCCACTGATCACTCCAGGTGGGAGACACCCATAGTCACACCAGTCAAGGCTGATGGGTCTGTGAGAATCTGTGGAGACTACAAGGGGACATTGAACCATGCGCTACAACAGAGCGCATATCCAGTTCCAGTAGTGCATCATTTATTACACTCTCTTGAGGGGGCAGTTTTTGCCAAGTTGGACCTGGCACAGGCATATCAACAATTAAATTGATGATGCCACTGCTGAAGCCCAAACCATTGTGACCCATAGAGGTGCCTTCAAATGCAAAAGATTGCAATTTGGAGTAAGCGTGGCACCAGGCATCTTCCAAAGCCTTATGGAAAGAATGTTACAAGGGTTGCCAGGGTGGTGCCCTATTTTGATGATGTTTTAATTTCTGCTGAAAATGACACTCAATTACACGAGAGACTCAGGGAAGTCTTAACTAGATTCAAAAAGCAGGGTTAAAAGTCAAAGAAGAAAATGCACACTTAGAACAGATAAAGTGGAATTCTTGGGTTACATGATTGATAAACATGGCATCCACCCCACAGAGGCAAAGGTTCAGGCAATCAAAGAAGCCCCCAGGCCAAACAGATTTGCAAGCATTCTTGGGACTCATTAACTTCTATCATATGTTTCTACCTCAGAAGGCAACCATTGCAGAACCCCTACATAGGTTGCTGGACAAAAATCTGTTTGGGTCTGGGGAGGAAGGAACAAGCTGCATTTAACAATATCAAGAGACTAATCACATCTGATGCTGTGCTGATACAGTTCTCTGAGAACTTTCCTGTTGTTCTGACTTGTGATGCCCCTTTTGGAGGGGGGGTTGAGTCACAGGCTTCCCAGTGGGAGGAAGCCCCTATTGCATTTTACTCTCGCGACTTTGACTAAAGCAGAGAAATTACAGCCAACTGGACAAGGAAGCCTTGGCAATTGTTGCAGCTGTCAAGAAATTCCATGAGTATTTATATGGGAGAACATTTACTATTGTCACAGATCACAAACCTCTGTTAGGCATTGTGGCAGGGGACAAACCAACGCTTCCATGATCCTGTCACCAAGAATGCTGAGATGGACTGAATTTCGCTGCTTATTCATACATACAAATGATACAGACCTGGTAAAGACATGCAGCGCATTTCTGCCCACTTCCTTCACACATTGAGGACCCTGTTCTGAGACTCACACCTTTTTCTAGAAACTGTTGCCAAACTTCCAGTACATGCTGCTGAAATTGCCAGAGACTGCAAACACTTTATTGGCTCTGTCATAGGCTGGATTAAGAAAGGTTGGCCACTCTGATCTACCTCAACTCCTCCCCAACCTTTTAAATCCAGGCAAACTGAATTATCTGTATTAAGAGAATTTTGTGGGGGTAACAGGTGGTTATTCCTGCAAAACTACAAAAGAGGTTTTGGAAATGTTGCTATGAGGGTCATCCAATTGTATGGAATGAAGGGATTGGCCAGGAGTTAAGTGTATGGTGGCCAGGTATTGACAGTGGTTGAAAACTGGGTTGCATCCTGTCCCAAAT
>CM019148.1:319737582-319763764 GCA_009733165.1 Naja naja
CCCTGTGGGATATGTTGTTACCAATAAGTACTGTGCTTAGAAAAATGTTTAGATTTTCCTTTTAGATGCATGAACAACACCTCCATCTGAAAATACAAGCATGTAATATTTGGTTCAAAATATTGTGATTGGTTTTGAAATCAACAGATGTTTTATATCAAATTTAGGTTTTAAAATGTAGATACATAAACTGTTATGTATGCAGGTTTGAATGTCATTGGTTTAGTTTGAACTGTTCTTGTAAAATGTCAGAAATGATTGGTTTAAAAAGTGGGGAAAATCCTGCACTCTGATTGGCTGGCAACTGCGGCTGCTGGCTATAAGTAGCAGCAGCCCAGCCAAATCGGGTCTGTTATGAGCTGTAGTCACTAATAAACTCTTCACTGAAGCACTCGCGTCTGACTCTTCATGCAAACTTAACACTGGCGACGAAGGTGGGATCCTTCCTGAAGAGAAGGCGACAGCGGAAAACAAGCTAGAGAGATGGCTGCGCTGAACACCCCCCCCAGCCCGTTCGATCCGATGGCAGAAGACTGGGACTCGTATAGATCGTTTCAAATGTATTTGGAGGAAGCGATCTCGCCGACATTTCGAAAGCGGAAGAGGGCGGTCTTTCTCACGCACTGCGGTCCGGCAGTTTTCAAGATGGCGAAGGCATTGGCGGAGCTGCAGACGTGAAGGTAATGGAATGGCCTGATTTAGAAAAGCTTTAAGAGCCCATTACGCCCCACAAGTATCGTGCCTCATTAAGAGACACGAGTTTTACCGTCGGGATCAAGGGAAGCAGCGTTAAACTGACTTTGTGGCAAGTTTAAGAGACATTGGGGGTGCATGCGAGTTTAACAACTTGGAAGAGGCCATGCGATCGATTTGTTCTAGGCCTCAAAGACAAGGTGCTTCAGAGCAAATTATTATTAAAACCTAAGATCCGCGTTGAAGGAAGCCATAGAAGAGGCCTCCTCAGCAGAAGCCACCAAGTCCTCAGCAGCAGCCATGAAGAAAATTAACAAGGCCTCAAGCCATCCTGATGTGGAAAAGTCCATAACAACTCATTGAGCAAATAGATTCTGAGTCAGATTGTAGTGAGGTGGAGGAAGGAATTTATAGACTCAGAATGGAGAGGAAAAAGAAAGACCTGGGAAGAAAGAGGCAAGATTTTTACTGCAGAGGTTGTGGGGAAGCCACCCTGCACTGAATGCAAGTTTCTTGATACCATCTGCCTCGTTGTGAAAAAAGAGGTCACCTAGCAAGAGTCTGCAAATCATCCAGAACTCCACCCCACAGAAGAAAGTTTCCTGACAAAGAATTCAAGCCCAACAACTCAGTGAGAAAATGGGGCACAACACAGAAGCAAATGGGAAGAATGAAACTCATCAAACAGTCACCATTGGTCATTCTTCACCCTTAAGAAGCAGAAAAGTACATGTGAAGGTACTAATTGAAGGAAGGCCTTGCCAAATGGAAGTGGACTCAGGCTCCTATTTATCTATGGTGTCATGGGACACTATTCACAGACTACTCCCAAACATTCAGAAGAAACATTTCCAGAAGCAAGCACTGACTCTTAAAGACTACCAAGGGAACAAGATTCCAGTAGTTGGAACAAGAGAATTCAATGAAGTTCAAAGGCCACACCAAACGTTTGCCCCAGACCATCGTGGACAAGGATCGCCCAAGCTTGCTGGGACTTGAGTGGTTCAATCCATTAGGCATCGAGGTGACTGGCATCAATCACGTGAGCAACACTGAATGGGAGGAGGCCTTGAAGTCTGAGTTTCCAGAGGTCTTCAGCGACGGATTGGGCAAGTATATGGGGACCCCTATCACTTTCAACCTAGATCCCAAGGTGCCCCCAATTGTTTAAAGCCCAGAAGGGTCCCATTTGCCTTAAAGGAAAAATTGATGCACATTAGATAAACTAATAGCTCAAGGAGTTTTAGACCCCACTGACCACTCCAGATAGGAGACACCCATAGTCACACAGTCAAGACTGATGGGTCAGTAAGAATCTGTGGAGTCTATAAGGGGACATTGAACCATGCGCTTCAACAGAGTGCATATCCAGTTCCAGTGGTGCATCATTTATTACATTCACTAGGCAGGGGTACAGTCTTTGCCAAATTGGATCTAGCCCAGGTATATCAACAACTAACAGTTGATGATGCCACTGCAGAGGCCCAAACCATTGTGACTCATAGAGGTGCCTTCAAATGTAAAAGGTTACAGTTTGGAGTAAGTGTGGCACCAGGCATCTTCCAAAGCCTTATGGAAAGGATGCTCCAAGGACTGCCAGGGGTAGTGCCTTACTTTGATGATGTGTTAATCTCTGCTGAAAATGACACTCAATTACAAGAGAGACTCAGAGAAGTCCTTACCAGATTCAAGAAAGCAGGGTTAAAAGTCAAGGAAGAAAAATGCACTCTTAGAACTGACAAGTTGAGTTCTTGGGCTACATGATTGACAAGCATGGCATCCACCCTACAGGTGCCAAGTTTCAAGCAATCAAAGAAGCCCCTAGACCAAAATGCAAAACAGATTTGCAAGCTTCCTTGGACTTATTAACTTTTATCATATGTTCCTACCTCAGAAGGCAACCATTGCAGAACCATTACACAGACTACTGGACAAAAATCTGCTTGGGTCTGGGGCAGGAAGAAACAATCAGCATTTAACAGTATTAAAAGACTAATCACGCCTGATGCTGTACTGATACAGTTCTCTGAGAATTTGCCTGTTGTACTGACTTGTGATGCATCCCCTTTTGGAGTGGTGGGGGGTTTGAGCCACAGGCTTCCCAGCGGGAGGGAAGCCCCTATTGCATTTTACTCTCGCACTTTGACCAAAGCAGAGAGGAATTACAGCCAATTGGACAAGGAAGCATTGGCAATTGTTGCAGCTGTCAAGAAATTCCATGAGTATCTATATGGGAGAACATTTACCATTGTCACAGATCACAAACCTTGTTAGGCATTGTGGCAGGAGACAAACCTACACCCACTATCCTGTCACCAAGAATGCTGAGGTGGACTGAATTTCTTGCTGCTTATTCATACGAGCTCATCCACAAGCCTGGCAAAGACATTGGCCATGCTGATGCCTTGAGTCGCTGCCCACTTCCTTTCACACTGAGGACGTTGAACTTGAGGCACACCTTTTTCCTAGAAACTATTGCCAAGCTTCCAGTACACGCTGCTGAAATTGCCAGAGAGACTGCCAAAGACACATTATTGGCTCCTGTTATAGGCTGGATTAAGAAAGGTTGGCCTCTTCAAGATCTACCTCACCTTGCCCAACCTTTTAAATCCAGGCAAACTGAATTATCTGTATTAATGAGGGATGTATTTACATGAGGGTGGGGGTAATTGGCCAGGGTTGGTTATGTGCCTGCAAAACTCGCCCCAAACAGGAATGGGGTCCTAGGGGCCCATGGTCTAGATTCACATTGATTTCGCTGGCCTACCAGAGGGCACACCTTCCTTATTATAGTAGATGTATATTCCAAATGGCTAGAGGTCATCCCTATGGCATCCACCACAACTGATGCTGTCATCAAGTAGCTTAAAAGCTTTTGTAACCCACGGGTTACCTGATGTTCTTGTCTCTGACAATGGCCTTCAATTTACATCCAACCTTTTTGAACCCTATCTAGCACAACAGGGTATCAGACATGCCCTGACTGCCCCTGGGCACCCTTCGGCTAACGGCCAGGCTGAACGAATGGTACATTTTACCAAGGAAAAGCTTCAGCAATTGGGTCCTGGGGACATCACTGAGAAAGTTGAAAAACTTCTTAGTGTTCAGCACATCACTCCTAACTCATCAACTAACTTATCCCCAGCAGAGTTGTTCATGGGTAGGAAACTTAGGACTTCCCTTGACCGCCTTCATCCCACTTACGCACCCAACGCACCACCAGATTCCACTAGCAAAGTTCGCACGTTCAGTGTGGGTGATTCTGTTTATGCTAAGAACCTTATGGGTGAACCTTCATGGATTCCTGCTGAAATAACTCAAATCACAGGCCCTTGTTCTTACAGGGTGCAAACAGAGGATGGTGTCCTCTGGAGCAAGCACATTGATCAGCTTAGATCCAGATTACTTCAGGAACATCGCAATTGTTCCTCTCTAGTTCCCATACCTAATGCCTTTTCTAGGGGGGAAGGGGAGAAGCATGAGGATAATCAGCAAGCAAGAATCAACGCCATGTGTAACGAGCCATTACGACAGGAACCACCCCAAAACCTGTCACAATGCCAAAATCCATCCTTACAAGTGGAAAAGTGCTCATCACTACCTGACTTGGGTGCTGACATTGGGTTGGAGATGGGTTGGGAGGAGAGACCAGATTCTAACAATTAAACAGGGTCTTCTTTAACTGGAAGCCCTACTAGGGAAATGTCAACAGACACATTTCCTCTCTCACTGGGTGAGAACATTAAAACTTCTGAACAACGAAGGTCTCAACGTACACGTAAGAGCCCCATCTATTTAAAAGAATACATTAGATAGGTTGGGGTTTGAGTATGGACTGAACCTAGTGGGGAGGGGTGTTATGTATGCAGGTTTGAATGTCATTGGTTTAGTTTGAACTGTTCTTGTAAAATGTCAGAAATGATTGGTTTAAAAAGTGCGGGAAAATCCTGCACTCTGATTGGCTGGCAACTGCGGCTGCTGGCTATAAGTAGCAGCTGCAGCCCAGCCAAATCGGGTCTGTTATGAGCTGTAGTCACTAATAAACTCTTCACTGAAGCACTCCGCGTCTGACTCTTCATGCAAACTTAACATAAACCATATGCTTTGCTCTCTGCCTAACCCTCCTTAAACAAGTGTGGTTTTCATAGAGTCATCCTAAAAGCTAGATACTGTACTAGCCCTACGGAGATTCAGAGTGGACATTTGTAACAGACCTGTGCCATTTTCTGATCTGCCCCCAAAACTATATTTTCTGTACATTTTTTCTTGTTTAATAAATTTGTGGCTGCTGTGTACCATGATCTGAACAGCTCTGCAAGTTATCTCTTTCAAGTCTGAGTGTTCGCAATTTAATACTTAATATTAAAAACAGGGTGTTTAGTTTTTATTTTAAATAATGTTTAACTCTTGTGAGATCGGTCTATCTGCCAAAGAAGTACAAATGGATTGCATCATCTAGTCAAGTGCCTATACAATATATCCCAGAAGTTGGCACTATAGAAATTATTTCAACTTTTTAAATGTAGATTACTGGAAATGCAGCACAGATTGTTGATAACCTGGTGTCTCATATACATGGTGGGGTGCTTCTGAAAGATAGATGATAGCAGTGGGAACCACCAAATTAGTACCCTAAAGCAGAAGACTCAGAAGGATTCTTAGAAAAGAAGTCTGGGACTACTAACTTTTATCCTATAGGTTCAGCTGTCTGCTACAATGATTATATTTGCATTGTTCTGTATTAAAAGAAAAGCAAAGACTCCAGCAAGAGAGTTTCATATTGAGTGACCTTGTTTAAATAGTTCGTGGAAGGGAGAGAATGCTTGATGGTTAACAAACACCTGAGCTATTCCTCTCTATTCCCTTTTACTCTATTCCAGGTATAAGGATGTATCAGGTGCCTACAAAAGAGAAGCATTTTCAAACTCCAGTTGTGGAGAAAGTTGGAGAAGGATGATGGATATGTGTGCATTGGTGTTTTAGGTTTGCCAATAGCAGATAAAAAGAAGCAGAATCCAAAGGAGAAATGGAACAGATGCTATTAAGGGAAGTCACCTCACCTAGAAGAATGAAATGTCTTGAGAAATATTTTAAAAGGCGGAATATTATATTTCCCTAAAGGAGAAACATGTTTCTAAAGACAGAAACCAGCTCCCTGCTCCCAGCAGATATTTGGTGTCCATTAAGATGGACTGAGCCAGTCTATCTACAAAACAAAAGACCTTCAGCTCCAGGGTGATGGGATTAAGACATGACCCTCCGGGACATAATAGGATTATTTAGCAGCAGAGCTCACCACATTGCAAAATCACCTGGGGACATTGCATCACCCTCCAGGCTTCAACCAAATTTCTCAGACAACCTACAGGGTTAGCTATGACCCCCTACAGCAGCCAATAGAATACACGGTCTTGCACAGGAACAGGAAGCTCAAGGGCAAGGCCCAAGAGAAGGTATGAATAACCCTTATTCTCAACTCCATGTGGTCAGCTGCCCAGAACCATTTTCTTGGTGGTTCTGCTTCACCATTAAACTCTATTTCCAAACAGCCTCCATGTTTCCAGTGTCTTTATCCTGGCTTGGCGCTGAACCAGATGGATAATTCTTCCAACACTACCAAAGGAAAGTTAATCTCTTGTGAGGCAACCACTGAGTGATTGGATAGAGTGAGAACCCAAAGAAAACTGCTACAGAGTTGAAATATCTGCTGAGTGAAAATCCCTGGGAGAAGCTGTTGAAAGTGTGGGGAAATGTGTCGCGTTGCATTCTGTTGTGCCTTTATTTCCCCCACTGTCCCTCCCTCTCAAACAGAGATAAAAGTTCTTCCAAGCAGGAAGAGGAACATAAAGAAGGCTGAGAGTGCCAAAAAGATTCAGGAGCTCCATCTACTGGCCAGTTATGAGACAGCAGAGAATTTAATAAAATACAACATGGTAGGACAGCATACCTTACAAAGCAAATGTAGGGGGGAAATTCTAGGGGAAAGGAAGAAAGCACCAGCCTACCTCAGGAAAATAGTAAAGTTAGGAAAGGGACAAAATGGAAGTTAAAGTTAAAACAAGGGAGAGATACAATGAAAGCAGTAGTTATATGAGAGTATGTAGAAAGGAAGTAGAGAAGTAGAGTACTAGTAATTTAGAATGTATAATATAGTATAAGTGTAGTACATTAGGAGTATTGCATATGTAATATAATAGTAAAGATAGTCCTTGATTAACAATCACAATTGGACCTGGCAACTGTCACTAATTGATAATGTTTATTAAGTGAGACATCATATGACTGCGATTTGTGATTTTATTGCTGGCTTCTTCATTGACTTTGCTTGTCAGAAGCCAACTTCTGGAGTATGAAGCTCACAAATGGCAATTTTAGGTAATTCGTGGCTTACGGAAGATGGATAGCAGATCTGGATGATCCAATAATTATTATTACATTTGTTTGCTGCCCATCTCACCACAGTAATTTACTACAGTATTGTTGAAATTATTCCATATATTAAAACCAGAAATACTGAGATCCTGGAAAACCCCAACATCACATGATACCAGAAACCCGAGTCCCTGTATCTATCTAACTTTGTATTGTAACAATACTATTTTTATCAGGAAACATTATGGATATATAAATCACCGTAGCAGGTGTTTTTCCATTCATAACATCGAATAAGAACTGTTACATGTGTTAATAACCCCCATATAATTTCTATTTTTAATGGACCCATTTGTGATTATAAATATTAAATGCAACTCAGAGCCAATCATGAATTGCTAACAACCATAAACCCAACTTTGGGATTTGCATAAATAATATATGTGGCATTTCTATAATACATTGATTAGACCAATATTTTTTTGGAGGGGGGGGGAGGCCAAGGGCCACATCTTATGTGTCTTATCAAGAGCTACTCTGTCCAAAAATAAACCTGATTCAAGGGTATTAAATGTAAAATTAAATGGCCTAAACAGGATTTTTCCCATGAAGTTAAAGATCAGAATATTGTAGCAGTATCTTAATAATCAGAATATTGCAGCAGTGTCAGAGGCACTCCAGGACTTCTTCTTTGCCAGCTCCAAGTTTTCAGGCAGGGAATAAATGAACCCCTTGTGAGGATCCTGTTTTTCTACTCCTTTCCCAGCTTGTGAAAATCAAGAGGTTGCTCTTGAAGAAGGAGAGGGAGTGAATTAACCTAACCACTTCTCCACGGCAATTAGCAAATGAAATCAAAACAAGGGAAATGTTCTCCATTTATCTCAGCTTGCCAAAGAGACCTGACTGCCATATAATCCACAGCAATTAGCCGAATAATAGGGCAGTTGGAGATTTATCATGATGCAGGGATTAGAGGAAAAGACAATTAACGTGCTGTACATGAATGTGCATTGCAAAACTTGCAAGAGAAAGAAAGAGAAAATTGAGCAGAGTGATGCTTCTGTACCCTTTGGCTATGTGCAAAGTATACTGTACATGGGGAGATGGGGAATTGATTTCAGCCTTGTGGGATGAATTAACTCATTTCCTGCTCAGCTGAAAGCCTCCTTCAATATCCTAACAACCCATTTTAATATCTGCATTACATTGGGACAATAGTTTTTAAATATTTTCATTTTGTTTTCTGGGCTACTTATTAATGACTTTTCACTACTTTCCTTTCCAATTCCATTACTTTTATCACTTTACTATTTTTTTAATATTTAAAGCAAAACAATTAATCTGTCCAGTGCATTCCATTTACTGCATTTTTAAATAAATCATGCAAGACCTTAGAAAAGTATGACAACTTCCTACCACATTTTAAATTAATTTTGATTCTCCAAATGTTGTTAAACTGCAATTCACTGCAGTCTCAGTCTACATAGCTTCCAGTTTGAGATGCTAATAGTTGGGATGGTAATAGTTTTGGTTGAGGAATATCTGGAGGTCCTAAAATTTCTTCAACGCTCATGGAAGGTAACAGATAACAGATATCAGAGCTGGAAGGGACTTGTAGGTCATCTAGTCCAACCCACTACCCAAACAGGAGACCCTACACCATTTCTGACAGATGGCAGTCCAATCTCTTCTTGAAGGTCTCAAGTGATAGCGCTCCCACAACTCCTGAGGGCAAGCTGTTCCATTGGTTGATTGTTCTCAATGTCAGAAAGTTTCTCCTTATTTCCGGGTTAAATCTCTCCTTGTTCAGTTTCCATCCATTATTCCTTGTCAGGGATTACAGTATATTCTCCTAAGCAAAGATACTCTTACTGCAGGAGTCTTGAGGGGAGGGTGTCAAAAAAGTTAAGATAATAGCCATGACCATATCATTAGAATTCAATTTCCTGTTTGTTTGTTACATGTGCATTGCTTGTAAAAAGGGACAGGACTTCTAATTTACAGTTCTGGCTATCATCTTGACTTTTTTGGACCCACCAGTCCTTTTTTGGATTGCCCTAGAATTTGGTTCACTGAGACTGTCTCTCCATTTTATAAGAGTCAAATACCTCATCATCATCTATCACAACTAGTACGATATGTGGAAAGGACTCAAGAGAGAGGGAAAAACCCAAATTGGGCAAGGAAGATAGCAAAGCCAAAGTTTGATCAAGACAGCCTATAAATATTGGAACAATTCAGATACCTGTTCATGTTTCAAGTGGACTGTTGTTTCCCCTAAGTCCCTAGGCTAGGGCCATTAAAACACCACTGGCAGTCCCTTGGAAAGAATGTTAATGATTTTCAATACACTGATAATATTTATTGCATTTTTAAATTTTTATTGTGGAGTTATGTGTAATAGCATCTAAAGATGAGAGGCTTCTTTCCCCATTCTGTCAAGGAACCTTGGCCCCACATCAGTTGATAGTTGGGTTTTGCAATAACCTAAGCAAAAACATGGTTGGGTGTTTCAGGGCTTATTACGATGTGAATTAACATCGCTTACCAGTTGAAACTGTGAACAACCACAGCAGCAAACAGGAATAAATGTAGTTAGATTGTGGTATGCTGGTTTCCACAGACTCACTTGTTCATAAGAGTATACAGGTCATGTGCCAAACTAGGACTGCTTAAAAAGAAGAGAGAATAAACCTTGAAACTGAAAAACAAGTCATTATTCATCTTCAGACTGATGATTCAACAAATCATGATGAAAATTAATGTGACGTGTGAATGCAACCAGATATAAATGTTAAGATTATTCAGTGTTGTTAAGAAAACATACAGTGTGTCCTCTTCTTTGTGTATTCTGATTACTTCTCATATAAAGCCTTATGCTGGCACTGGAAATGCATTCTAGCTAAAGTGAAATATAAGCTAAATTGTCTCCAATTAAGCCCTCAAACTTCCTTTTAAATTATGGAAAATAAAATTTTTGAGTCTCTTCATCTTATTTATTATCTAGGAATGGGCACAGAATGAATGGTTCTTAGTTTTATATAATTGAAACATTTAAGGGTCTCATACATTTATGGACTTTTTATCATAAATATTTCAGCACTTCAATGATCTAAGAGGCTGTTAGAAGAATTCTAAAAATTCATATAGCCATTATGAATGAGAGCTCACATTTAAAGGACGCACTTGAATTTGATTTGTTCATATAAAAGAAAAAAGTACAGGATTGTTTACCTTATATCTTATTTTTTTTAAATATCTGCATGTTTTAAAAATATGAAAGATGCAACACTGTAACAATGGAGCTTCAAACAGAGTAATAAATAAAGGGGAAAAACAAACAAAAAGGAGAGCAGTATAAAAATAACAGGAAAATAAAATGGGTTGGGAAGGAAGGTGATATAGAACAGCGGCCCCCAACCTTTTGGGCACCAAGGACCAGTTCCATGGAGAGAGGTTTTTTCCGTGGACCGGAAGGGGCCTGCATCCCACGGATGGGGTTTTGCTTGTCTGCACAGCCTGGTTTCTGGCATGCTATGGCCTGGTGCCAGTCCACAGACTGTGGGTGGGGACCCCTGATATAGAATCTATGCCATAATATTTATAATATTGCTGCCATCAGATCGGTAAAAGCAAGATATGAACAATGTTCCCAAAGAAATTTGCTCAGAATAGACAGGCCATTAAAAAGAAGTCCCAGGAAGTCAGTGATGCATAATTCATGTTCAGATATTCCTTTGTTTTGCATCACTGCATAGGGAAACAGGATTTGATATTTGCACATTTGCACTATGCTGCCTTTTCTTCCTCCAACAATGCATCCATTTAGATAGTCCAGAAATATGGTTTTTAGAGGGTGTCTATCTGGGCATAGAAACCTAGAGAAAGTATCAGGTAGCATTCTGGTAAATTAGTGTTTTACAAGTGGTTCCCAATGGCAAGGCTGCTATTTTATGAAGGCCTTCCCCAGGACACAGCTGGAAGTATGCTTTATTAATCCAATTTGCAACAATTGCTAATGTTAGAAAATAAGCATATTAATTCATTGTGGGATCCTAACAATTATTCAAGTTTATTTTTAAAACTTCCTTCCATTAATGTGTTTATCTTCAAGAGTTTCCCTAAGTGACAAGTCTTTATAAAAAAAAAATAATCTGAAAAAAAATTGTGCACAGTGGTTACAATTTGATTGCTTATTGTACCTATGACTATTATTAAGTGTTGTACCTCATGATTCTTGACTCTAGATGAATGTATCTTTCCTTTTATGTATACTGAGAGTATTTGCACCAAGACAAATTCCTTGTGTGTCCAATCACACTTGGCCAATAAACAATTCTATTCTATTCTACAATCTTATTTCCTCAAACTGTCATACCTTCTTACCTGCTTAAGCATACAGTAAGAACATCACCTATGGTAACTCATAGTCCCATCTTGTCTAAAAGAACAGTAAGTTTTCTGCCCTAAAAATGAATAACTTCTTTTCCAAATGAAATGTGAGTAAATGACATAATGGATGAAAAGTGAGTAAAGAGTAAAGTAGAATAAAATATTTTTAGTTTCAACATATACATTTTACATTGGATGTACAATACAGACTGATAAGGTGCCCTGGTCTCTATTTTTGAGAAATGGCATTAAGGTCTCTTTTGCAGCCCATTAATGAGTAGCAATTCTATTAGCCCTCTCAACTTATAGCAATCCTACCAATTCCCCTTGACTTTCCCTTCTTTCTATCAGCTCCATGCACTTATTAAACATATACAGTAGCATTATAATATAGGTATTCAAGCAAAATTCTGGAACATATTATTAAACAGTTGGCTTGGCAGTATTTACAAAAATGCATTGCTTGGCTGGAACCAGCATGAGTTTATCAGGATCAAGTCCTACCAGATCAAACTGATACTTTTTTAAAATAGGGTGATCAGTTTTATTGACTGGAGGAATGTGATGGGCATAGTCTATTTTGATTTCAGAAAGCATTTGACAAAACCTTTGATTAAATTTAATTCTAAAAGTTGGCAAAAATTGGGCTGGATTATGTTACTACCAGATGGATATAGTTAAACAAGTAGAACATTACAATCTACCCAACAAACATACATCATTGACGTTTATCTTAAAAGCAAGTAGATTTCCATTGAATACCAGGAAAACCTTTTAAACTGTACAAACTGTTCAACAGCTCAACTTTGGGAGATGGTAGACTGTACTTTGCTGGACGTATTTAAGCTGAAACTGGATGGCATCTGTTGGCGATATTGTAGTAGTGGGTGCACTGTATACATTGTGCAGGGAACTGAACTAGATGATCTTCAAAGTCCTTTCCAACCCTTGAATTCTATGATTCTATGATCCAAAATCTCTCTCACTCAACTTTATTTAGAGGGACATTATTCATAAAAGTTTCTTTTTCTTCTTTTTCTTCTTCTTCTTCTTCTTCTTCTTCTTCTTCTTCTTCTTCTTCTTCTTCTTCTTCTTCTTCTTCTTCATCATCATCATCATTTTAGCCATTGTTTATCAACTGCAGGATGAAAGCCTGAGTCATGGGCCCACAATAAACATCTATATATATATAATCCACTTGGGCCCACAATAAACATCTATGTGAGAATAAGCCTGCTGGATGCCACAAGATGATTTCATTCTAGAGGAAATTTACACAGAAACATTTTGAGGATTTTGAAAAGATTATTAAACTTCAAAACATAACAGTAAAGCTTAATTGAACCCTTTGTTCACCTCACTGGAATGTTATCCTTTTAAAACTTAAACCAACATGTTTCTTCAGTCATGATGCTCAATTCAGTCAAAGTTTTACATATTGCATTAGTGTCAATAAAATGGCCAAACTATCTTCAGAGAATCTTTACCTATCAATACCCATAGAAGTATTAAATAATATTTTACTTAATATCCTTTAAATATTTTGGACAACCTTTCAGCTCAGAAAGTTTCTCCAAAATTATTTATAATTCAAAACTTTAAAGTAATGTTTAAATACCTGGTTTCTACAATAAAACGTTGCTGTGGTAGGGGCTGGTGTGGAGTGGAGTAGAGAATAGCAAGTTGTCAGCAAAACTTGTTGGGCTGATATTTGATTTGGAAAGTTATGTTCATCCTGAAAGGACAGAAGAAACCAGGAACAAGCAGGGTTCAAAAGTCAACCCAGAGATGAATCGATTTCTAAAGCTTCCCAGACAAGAACCAGAGAAAACCCAGAAATAGACAGCATTGGAAAAGTGGGGGGAGGAAGAGAAACAGCCAAGAGAGATCCTGCTGGGCTGAGAGACAGAGCTGAATTTGCAGCTCTGAGGAAGCTGACTTTAAGGCGACCTTCAGTGGACTCCTTTGCAGTGCATGCCAGGCAATCGCTGGTAAATCTTTATTAATTTTAATTGGCGGCACCCATTTATAAGAACCATTAAAAAGGATAAATTGAGCCCATCCGGCGTAATGTCTTTTGTTAATTAGTTTGTCAGCACTGTTTTAATATCCCCTAATGACTTCATATTTCAGGCCTGACATTAAAGGAGACGCTGTGAGAAAGGAAATGGTCTTATCACTGTGTACCTTTTCTCTCTCTCTCTCTCTCTTCCTCTCTCTCTCTCTCTCTCTCTCTCTTTGAACAAAAGTGTCCTTCCAGGACTAACCAAGGTTAGGTGTCATTAACTCTGGAGCAGGTATTGGGGGGAGTGGGATGTGGAAGGACACTCCACTCTGCTGAATTTCTCCTGTCACCAGCAGTTCACAGTGTCAGACAGCTGTTCCCTCTCCCTTTGCTTGCTTGGTCCCTAAAGTCACCAGAGAACAGAGGCCTTCATCTTTGATTCTCTTAGAGTCCTCATCTTCCAGCCCTCGTTCTTCAAATACATTTACACCCAGTCATGTTGGGCATAGCTTTTTCTGCAAATCTACCTGCCATTTTTCCTCAGAAGAAAATACCACATGTCAGTTTTAAGGCCTTGAGGAGAGATTACAGGTAGTCCTCAACTTATAACAGTTCATTTAGTGATCGTTCGATGTTACAACGGCACTGAAAAAAGTGACTTATGACCATTGTTCACACTTATGACCATTGAAGCATTCCTCACGGTCATGTGATTTACAATCGGATGCTTGACAATTGACTCACATTTATGATGGTTGCAGTGTCCCGGGGTCAAATGATCCCCTTTTGTGACTTTCTGACAGGCCAAGTCAATGGGGAAACCAGATTATCTTAACAACCATTTTAGTAATTTAACAGCTGCAGTGGTTCACTTAACAAATGGGGGCAAGAAAAGTTGTAAAATGAGGTAAAACTCACTTAACAAATTTCTCACTTAGCAACATAAATTTTGGGCTCAATTGTGGTCGTATGTTGAGGACTACGTGTACTTTGCAGATGTCTCAGAAGAAGAAGCAGAAGGAGCAAGGAGAAAAAGGCCTTGGCCTTCTCTGAAAAGAGAATTCAGTGGGGACTGCCATTCATTTACCAGTAAAATGAACAAGAAAAGAAGAGTCTTCAGATATTCATTCTAATCTTTAGGGCCATTCAAATCAGGATTTGTTCAGGTAATGATATCACTATTGATGGGGTTCTACAAAACACCACAGGAGCAAGTTCCACTACAGGAGGCTTATAAGTAGTGCCATGCCAAAGAAACAGAAATAGGTGACCAAACATACAGCAATAGTCTTAGAACATTTTCTTCAAGGTGGCATCTACCTTTCACTAAAGCAGCTTCCACAATAAAGCTAGGTTCAGATTCCCCATTCAAATAGGGGGGAAATGGAAATAAATAAAAACTTAAGGGAAAAGAAAGGGCTGTTTAATCCCAAAATAATCAACTGTCATGCTCATAATAAAAAGTCACTATTTACACTTGCACAGATTGCAGAATACAAAACAGAATTCCGTTGATTATCAAAACATCACATTGATGCAGCAAAAAACAAAGTTTAAATGTTAGGCTCTGATTAATTTAGGGATCTACAGCTGAAACAATCAGAATCAGGTGTAATTAGAAGCCAGTTTCATTTTTTACAAGAGCAATATTATATGGTATTAAAGAAAAACACCAGCAGGGATTTTGACTGCAGCATTCTGTACTAACTGAATATTTCTAACATTTGCGGTGTTCGTTAATCTTGAACCATTGCAGAAATCTCTTCTAGATGTGACAAACACACATAAAAGTAGAGCCAGTTCTTCTTACTATTATGATAGAAAATAATATTACTATTATAATAGTGATATTATTATTATTATCATCATCATCATTCTCTTCTTTGCTACAAACTTATTGATATCATTATTATGAATATTATTGTTGTGTTTGTACAGTGCATGTACACTGAGAGTTTATGCAACAGACAGAGATGCCTTGTGTGTCTAATCACAATTGGCCAACAAAGAATTCTGTTCTGTTCTGTTCTCTTCTGTTCTGTTCTCTTCTCTTCTCTTCTATTCTATTCTATTCTATTCTATTCTTCTACTCTACTCTTATTCCCAAAAAGATGCAGTTGGCATGCTGTTTATTACAGTTACATTTCTGCTCTCCTGAATCCCAAAGTAGAGACTAGATCTAGATTTAAACCTCACAGCAACTTCTAAAACAGGTTATGATGATAAATAGTGACTGGCTTAAAATTATCAGGAAGCAACATGCCTGAATGGAGAACTGAATCTAGATTTTCTTCAAGTTCCTTATATTGTGCTCTGACCTCTCTCTGATAGTCTAACTGAGCAAAATAGTCCCAGTCTTAAGAGCTGGGCAAGCAAGGGTAATACTGAGTCCAGAAATAGTATAAACTTAAAAGCTGTATTTCTGAAAGCAATCCCTGTTCAAGCAAGGTATATTTCATGACCCTGGATTCAGCAGCAAGGACTTTACTGTACTATCTTCATCTATCTTCAGATTTTTTGTAAAAATCCAACTTTATGCTGATAGATTTTTGCCTTTGAAGGAAGATTTTGTCCTATCAAACTTCTTTATTTTGTTCGGTGTCTGTAGCACGTACAAGGTATCGCCATGGCTGACATTACTGTTTAAGTACAAATGTTATGAAGTCCAAGATTAATATCGTTCGAGCCAGCTCCTAGAACTGTCCAATATGAAATAAGACTTATTAAATAATTGATGGGAATAAATTCCACTCATATTCATTAAAATGATGGGTCAAGTTAATATTATTCAATCTGTTCTAATCAATGACCGAATGCACTGCAGAAGAAGTTGAACTCTGGCGCCACCAATAGCTTCATAGACCCATCAAAGCAAGAAACAGAAAGCTGTTTTATAAATTGGAACACCATTTAATTAAATTGAAACACTTTACTACAGTCTGTGCATGATGTTATTTATAGTATAGATAGGCTGGGGGGGGAATGCAAAAAATAAATTTCCTGTTAAACTTTCAATGGTAATTGGACTTTTAGATGGCTGATCGCTCCAAAGGAGACTAGCCATCTCTCCTGATCTCCAGAAAAACTACATTGTTTTAATAAGTTGCACAACACAAAAAGAGATAGGATGGAGAAGAAATGCTGAATGCTTTGTGCTGATATTCCATCAAGATCTAGTCAGTCTCCCTCTCCTTCCCTCCCTCCTCCCCTCTCTCTCTCTCTCACACACACACACACGTGTGTGTGTGTGTGTGTGGCAGATAGCTGACAATCAGCTAGCTGGCAGGGGTCGCACATGCATGCATAGTGGGGCTCTTTTGGGTGACCTCTCGTGTGCCAGCAGAAGTGGCTCTGCATGCCACTTCCATAGGTTTGCCATCACAGTCTTAGGAGCATGAAGGAATCAAATCAAGGATCTGATAGCGGTTTGACTAGAACTGAACTCACTTTCCATTCATTTTCATCACTCACTAAATAATTTTGGAGAAACACTTATTAGCACAATCTCACAGGGATCTTAAGGCATAAAATGAAGAGATATGCCCATGTGTGCCCGTTGTTTCCAGCAAGATTCCAGCAAGAATAACAATTTTTTTAAAAGCAATGGGGTGCATTGTGTATTGTAGTACCCTTGATGCTGAAACCAAGTATACAAGAATGCGGTTGTTTTTATTATCGGGGAATGGAACAGGATTTTGCATTTATCATTGTATCTCAAAGGTTCAAATTTTTCTATCTGGGCTATTTAAATGTACACGCTGTTTCACCCACAAGATACAGAGCAGATTTTAAAGCAACATACTTTTTCTAGGAAGCTACTTTATAATTATTCATTATTGTTTTTAGCTGATTTAAATATGCTCAGCTATGGCTATGGTTTTATCCAGGAGAATGTCTACGCAGAGAAAGCTAAAAATAGGAAGACAATTTATAGAAGACTTTTTAGAATCTAATCTAAAAACTCTAATCCATCTAAAAAAATAATTTAGACTGATTGAAAGCCTAAATATTTGAAAGTTTATTCTGAATAAAAAGGGAAAGACTTTTCTCATGGTTGCTATTCTAATATTGCAATCCAAAAGTGAAAGTGTCCCTTAATACTTTCATCTCAATTAGCACTTCAATAATTATAGTCAGCACCATAGTCTAGGATCAGAAGTAGGGATGGGCCCTTTATGACTTGTGGACTTCAACTCCCAGATTTTCTGAGCCAGCATGTCTAGGTCATATTACTGTTAGCTTTGGTTGTTTTAAATTTCACCAATTGTCTGCATTCTTTAATAATAAAGAAACAATATTTCCACAGAGGTCCATTTAATACTGTTTTTTCCCCAAAAGCACATTATTATTATTGATGATGTTGTTGTTATTGATTTTAATCTTCAATTCAAATCACAGTCTGGTTCTGGTATAAACTTAACAGTTCAAGTCCTAACCAAGGACCTAAGAGTGTTGTTTGTTATTATTTTATTGTTGTTGTCATTATTGTTATTATTGTTCATCGCACAATCAGCCAGATGTTCAGACTGGATTTGTCTACCTATTGAGTCCTTACCCAGAACCTGGGATAGGCAAATCTGGATGTTTGATGGTGTTAGTGATATCATCGCTGGATGGAAGCTGTTCCCAGTAAAGCCACCTTTTACAATTGACTGATAGTAAATTTGTCAATGCCAATTAATTTGTCAAGTGGTGCTCTAGTTGTTTTGGGATTGCACCCAAGGTGCCTATTATTATTGGTTCTACCCTTGCTTGCCTTTGCCATAGTCGTTCTATTTCTAAGTCTTTGTATTTTGTTATCTTCTCCAGTTTTTTCCTCTTCTCTTCTGTTGTCTCCAGGCACTGTCACATCCACTATCCAGACATTTTTCATCTTTCTGTCGACAATTGTTAAGTCCAGGGTATTATGTAACTGTTTGAATTCTAAAGTCCCAGAGCAATTTAACTTCTTCATTTTCTATGACTTTTTCTATGTTATAGTCCCATCAGTTCTTGCTTGCAGACAAATGATATTTCTTGCAGATTTTCCAATGCACCATTGTTCCTACTTTGTCATGCCGTTGTTTATAGTCAGTCTGGACAATCTTCTTGCAGCAGCTTACCAGGTGGTCCACTGTTTCTTCAGCTTCTTTGTATAGGTGGCACTTACTGTCTTATTTCAAAATAACAATCCCTTTTAATCATTTTAAGCTTTCTTGCGTTCATACGTTAATTTTTTTTCAAAAGGTTTTAAAATCTCTAAAACATTTTTTCCTTTTTCACCCAGAAAGAATGTTGTCTCACCAAGCAGTGTTCTATTATGATGCCACTCAAGAAATCTCTTTTGCTGCAAATTAGTTATCTCCAAAAGTGTTTAAGAAAAGTGAAGCTTGTGTGAACCGAGTGTCCATAGAGGCTGTATTATATCTGTGCACTTGGTTGAAATCCTTCCTGCTCAACTCATGAACCAACTGAAAAAAATCTCAGTTCCTGCAACCTACTCACAAGGAACAGAGAAGTGGGAGATATCACACTTTAAGACTGCACTGGCCAGAATTTACCACCTCCACCACAGAGCCATCCCTGTTCCTTCAGGGATATCTAGTCCATTATAAATCCTCACTGGAACTGAACACTGCTCCCTTTTAAATGAAGCTCTGTTTTAGCTGGGTGTAGAGAAACCTGTGTTAAAAATAGTGCCATATTGGGGGGGGGAATCCTGCCTTTGAACAGCTGTCAACTTCTTAGTTGAGAATGTTAGTTTTAAACTTTCCTTTTGAGCAGGATTTTGGATACTCAAAGAGAGAATGTAGTGTTCTTCTACTTACTCAGTTATAAGGTAGCCAAGATATATGTATTTCATTGTACAAGCATCTTCTCAGATAACTTAATTATCATTAAGTAATTCATTAAAGCCTACATAAAAAGTTATCCTATTGGGGATTTGTTTTTGTTTATTTATTTTTATATTAACGGTTCAGTACTAACGTTACTTCTGGGGGAGGAGTTCTGTTCATAAGAAATTGTTGGAGAATTTCTATTTCCTCAGCAAATCTGGAAATATCTGGGGAATTCTGCCCAATTTCTCCGTTCATAAATTGACACAGGGAACTTTTAAAGTCTATTTGTGTCTAGCTCTGTCTTAAATTTTGTTCAGCTATGATGCTTAGTAAATGAGTTTGGTTGGACCACTTGCAACTGGATAATTTTAGATTATGGACATGTTGCTACCTATGGGGTGGCCTTTTGACTTGCTAATGTCTATTACTTCAATTAGTTTATGGTGCTGCATCCCATCTGTAGATGATAACGAGGATGATTTTACTTATATTAAAGTGCAATACACCAGTCCTGCTGCACCTGGAATCAAATGCATTGCCCTCTTGGCTAAGCCAAATGTGGTTTGTTCAATGGCCACATCCTATTAGATTCACATATAACATTAAGATACAAACCACGGTTTCCAAACCATGCAACATGTTATAAACCAAAGCCAAGTAAACCACAATATGATTCACTTTATCTTTGAATGATGTCTTGGGTTTTTTTTTTTTGTTGCCATAATCCAATATTATTCTGTGAGAATAATATTGGTGGAAGAAAGGACTGCATATTTTGTAACCTGGTGTTTTGATTCTTATCACTCCCAAGCAATTGTTCCTTTTCCTAAAGAGGAACATCCAAACCAGTGTTTTTTTCAATCTCAGAGCCTGTATGTTGGCTGGGGAACTCTGAGAGTTGAAGTCCACACATCTTAAAAGCTCTTACAATGAGAAACACTGATCCGAACAAACCCTTTCTCATTTCTCCTTTTCAATATTAACTAGTTGTCAGTAGGGGGCTCTACAGACAACTGTAAATGAATATCAGTGAATTAGGAAGACTCTTTTAAAGTATTTTCATCATTACTTGTGCTTCAGAAGTAATGAATTTAGTTTGTTCTAGTCCACAGAATTAATGAATTGTTCAACATCTTCCAACTAAATGGAAAACTATCTAAAAGTATTTGATCACTTAACCAGGGGTGGGATTCAACCAGTGTAACAACCAGTTCGGTGTTTGCAATGCATCTTCTGCTGCAAGCCCTGTGTGTAAAACAGCTGAGGCAGGGCAATCCGCTTTGCCATGTGAAGCAGCTGATCTGCAAAACCTGGAAATAAAGCACAGACTAGAGCCAGGGCAGGTGGATGGATCCAACAGCTGATCGTCGGAGAGAACCAGTTCACTCCCAGCTGATCTTCGGAGCTCATTGCCAACATGTTTGCTTGGAGACCTGGCACAGGAGGCACCCCAGTTTGATAGAGATGCAGTCTGTCTCTCCACCCAAAGCAGAGTAATCTCAGGACAATGTACAGGGACTAGAAAGGGAGCATCCTCCATCACCTCTAAGTGTTCAATAGATGCCAAGTTAGTACTATCCTGTAAAGTTCACCTGTAGCACTACTGATAAAATGGTTGGCAAAGGATATCAGATTGTACTCCTAGTAAAGTTGTTCCTGCTTGTGAAATAAATAATGCTTTTCCTCAAGGGAAAAATTGATATTAACCCATGGACATCTCAAAGTAATGGGTACAGAATATGGGATGAAAACTACATGAAGGCCTTCTCATGGAGATAGGGCAGTTAACAGACCACGTTTGCAACAGGGTTAGATGCAAAGTTCTAACATCAGATATGTTGTGCCCAATTTTTATGCTCCATTTCTGAAAAGCCGTCAAATGTTGATTTGTTGACTCTGAATACAAGAATTGCCACTTTAGTTTTGTTAGATTTGCATGAAGAGTCAGACGGAGTGCTTCAGTGAAGAGTTTATTAGTGACTACAGCTCATAACAGACCCGATTTGGCTGGTCTGTGGCTGCTACTTATAGCCAGCAGCTGCAGTTGCCAGCCAATCAGAGTGCAGGGTTTTCCCGCACTTTTTAAACCAATCATTTCTGACATTTTACAAGAACAGTTCAAACTTAACCAATGACATTCAAACCTGCATACATAACACCCCTCCCACTAGGTTCAGTCCATACTCAAACCCCAACCTATCTAATGTATTCTTTTAAATAGGTGGGGCTCTTACGTGTATGTTGAGACCTTCGTGGTTCAGAAGTTTTAACGTTCTCACCCAGTGAGAGAGGAAATGTGTCTGTTGACATTTCCCTAGTTGGACTTCCTGTGAAAGAAGACCCTGTTTGATTGTTAGAATCTGGTCTCTCCTCCCAACCCATCTCCAACCCAATGTCAGCACCCAAGTCAGGTAGTGATGTGCAATCTTCCACTTGTAAGGATGGATTTTGGCATTGTGACAGGTTTTGGGGTGGTTCCTGTCGTAATGGCTCGTTACACATGGGGTTGATTCTTGTTTGCTGATTATCCTCATGTTCCTCCCCTCCCCTAGAAAAGCATTAGGTATGGGAACTAGAGAGGAACAATTGCGATGTTCCTGAGGTAACCTGGATCTAAGCTGCCTGCTCCAGAGGACTCCATCCTCTGTTTGTACCCTGTAAGAACGAGGGCCTGTGATTTGAGTTATTTCAGCAGGAATCCATGAAGGCTCACCCATAAGGTTCTTAGCATAAACAGAATCACCCACACTGAATGCAAACTTTGCTAGTGGAATCTGGTGGTGCATTGGGTGCGTAAGTGGGATGAAGGCGTCAAGGGAAGACCTAAGTTTCCTACCCATCAACAACTCTGCTGGGGATAAGTTAGTTGATGGGTTAGGAGTGATGTGCTGAACACTAAGAAGTTTTTCAACTTTCTCAGTGATGTCCCCAGGACCCAATTGCTGAAGCTTTTCCTTGGTAAAACGTACCATTGCTCAGCCCGGCCGTTAAGGGTGCCCAGGGGCTGTCAGGGCATGTCTGATACCCAGTTGTGCTAGATAGGATTCAAAAGGGTTGGATGTAAATTGAGGGCCATTGTCAGAGACAAGAACATCAGGTAACCCGTGGGTTACAAAAGCTTTTAAGCTGCTTGATGACAGCATCAGTTGTGGTGGATGCCATAGGGATTACCTCTAGCCATTTGGAATATGCATCTACTATAATAAGGAAGGTGTGCCCTCTGGTAGGGCCAGCAAAATCAATGTGAATCCTAGACCATGGGCCCCTAGGACATTCCCATTCCTGTTTGGGGGCTGAGAGGTGGGGCAGGCCTGACTACCTGACAGTTGGGACAAGATGCAACCCAGTTTTCAACCATTTTGTCAATACCTGGCCACCATACATAACTCCTGGCCAATCCCTTCATCCTTACAATACCAGGATGACCCTCATGTAACATTTCCAAAACCTCCTTTGCAGTTTTGCAGGAATAACCACCCTGTTACCCCACAAAATACATCCTCTTAATACAGATAATTCAGTTTGCCTGGATTTAAAAGGTTGGGCAAGGTGAGGTAGATCTTGAAGAGGCCAACCTTTCTTAATCCAGCCTATAATAGGAGCCAATAAAGTGTCTTTGGCAGTCTCTCTGGCAATTTCAGCAGCGTGTACTGGAAGCTTGGCAACAGTTTCTAGGAAAAAGGTGTGTGCCTCAGGTTCAAAGTCCTCCTTGTGACAAGGAAGTGGGCAATGACTCAAGGCATCAGCATGTCCAATGTCCTTGCCAGGCTTGTGGATAAGTTGTATGAATAAGCAGCAAGAAATTCAGTCCACCTCAGCATTCTTGGTGACAGGATATGGGTGTAGGTTTGTCTCCTGCCACAATGCCTAACAAAGGTTTGTGATCTGTGACAATGGTAAATGTTCTCCCATATAAATACTCATGAAATTTCTTGATAGCTGCAACAATTGCCAATGCTTCCTTGTCCAATTGGCTGTAATTCCTCTCTGCTTTGGTCAAAGTGCGAGAGTAAAATGCAATAGGGGCTTCCCTCCCGCTGGGAAGCCTGTGGCTCAAACCCCCCCTCCAAAAGGGGATGCATCACAAGTCAGTACAACAGGTAAATTCTCAGAGAACTGTATGAGTACAGCATCAGACGTGATTAGTCTTTTAATACTGTTAAATGCTGATTGTTCTTTCCTGCCCCAGACCCAAACAGACTTTTTGTCAAGCAATCTGTGTAATGGTTCTGCAATGGTTGCCTTCTGAGGTAGGAACATGTGTAAAAGTTAATAAGTCCAAGGAAGGCTTGCAAATCTGTTTTGCATTTTGGTCTAGGGGCTTCTTTGATTGCTTGAACCTTGGCATCTGTAGGGTGGATGCCATGCTTGTCAATCATATAGCCCAAGAACTCAACCTTGTCAGTTCTAAGAGTGCATTTTTCTTCCTTGACTTTTAACCCCTGCTTTCTTGAATCTGGTAAGGACTTCTCTGAGTCTCTTGTAATTGAGTGTCATTTTCAGCAGAGATTAACACATCATCAAAGTAAGGCACTACCCTGGCAGTCCTTGGAGCATCCTTTCCATAAGGCTTTGGAAGATGCCTGGTGCCACGCTTACTCCAAACTGTAACCTTTACATTTGAAGGCACCTCTATGAGTCACAATGGTTTGGGCCTCTGCAGTGGCATCATCAACTGTTAGTTGTTGATATGCCTGGGCCAGATCCAATTTGGCAAAGACTGTACCCCTGCCAAGTGAATGTAATAAATGATGCACCACTGGAACTGGATATGCGCTCTGTTGAAGTGCATGGTTCAATGTCCCCTTATAGTCTCCACAGATTCTCACTGACCCATCAGTCTTGACTGGTGTGACTATGGGTGTCTCCCATCTGGAGTGGTCAGTGGGCTCTAAAACTCCTTGAGCTATTAGTTTATCTAATTGTGCATCAATTTTTCCTTTAAGGCAAATGGGACCCTTCTGGGCTTTAAACAATTGGGGCACCTTGGGATCTAGGTTGAAAGTGATAGGGGTCCCCATATACTTGCCCAATCCGCGCTGAAGACCTCTGAAACTCAGACTTCAGGGCCTCCTCCCATTCAGTGTTGCTCACGTGATTGATGCCAGTCACCTCGATGTCTAGTGGATTGAACCACTCAAGTCCCAGCAAGCTTGGGGGTCCTTGTCCACAATGGTCAGGGGCAAACGTTTGGTGTGGCCTTTGAACTTCACGATGAATTCTCTTGTTCCAACTACTGGAATCTTGTTCCCTTGGTAGTCTTTAAGAGTCAGTGCTTGCTTCTGGAAATGCTTCTTCTGAATGTTGGGAAGTAGCCTGTGAATAGTGTCCCATGACACCATAGATAAATAGGAGCCTGAGTCCACTTCCATTTGGCAAGGCCTTCCTTCAATTAGTACCTTCACATGTACTTTTCTGCTTCTTAAGGGTGAAGAATGACCAATGGTGACTGTTTGATGAGTTTCATTCTTCCCATTTGCTTCTGTATTGCCCCATTTTCTCACTGAAGTTGTTAGGCTTGAAATCTTTGTCAGGAAACTTTTTCTGCTTGGTGGAGTTCTGGATGATTTGCAGACTCTTGCTAGGTGACTCTTTTTCACAACGGAGACAGATGGTATCAAAAACTTGCATTCAGTGCGGGGTGCCCCACAACCTCTGCAATAAAAGTCTTGCCTCTTTCTTCCAAGGTCTTTCCTTTTCTTCTCCATTCTGAGTCTATAAATTCCTTCCTCCACCTCGCTACAGTCTGAATCAGAATCTATTTGCTCACAATGGGTTGTTGTGGATTTTTCCACATCAGGATGGCTTTATGCCTTGTTAATTTTCTTCATGGCTGCTGCTGAGGACTTGTGTAGCTTCCGCTGAAGAAGCTTCTTCTATGGCCTCCTTGCGTGATCTTAGGTTTCATTAATAATTTGCTCTGCAAACCTTGTCTTTTGGCCTAGAACAAATCGATCGCGATGGCCTCTTCTAAGTTGATAAATTCACATGCACCCCCAATGTCCCTTAAACTTGCCATGAAGTCATTAACGCTTTTGCTTTCCCTTGATCCCGACGGTAGAATTCGGTTCTAATGAGGCACGATACTTGGGCCGTAATGGGCTCTTAATAACTTTTCTAAATCGGGCCAGTCCATTACCTTCACGCCTGCAGCTCCCGCCAATGCCTTCGCCATCTTGAAAATGGCTGGACCGCAGTGGGTGAGAAAGACCGCCCTCTTCCCGTCGAAATGTCATGAGATCGTTCCCTCCAAATACATTTGGAAACCATCTGCATATGAGTCCCAGTCTTCTGCCATCGGATCGAATGCGGGCTGGGGGTGTTCAGCACAGCCATCTCTCGCTTTTTCTCGTGCTGTTTTCTTCAGGAAGGATCCCACCTTGTCGCCAGTGTTAGATTTGCATGAAGAGTCAGACGCGAGTGCTTCAGTGAAGAGTTTATTAGTGACTACAGCTCATAACAGACCCGATTTGGCTGGTCTGTGGCTGCTACTTATAGCCAGCAGCCGCAGTTGCCAGCCAATCAGAGTGCAGGGTTTTCCCGCACTTTTTAAACCAATCATTTCTGACATTTTACAAGAACAGTTCAAACTTAACCAATGACATTCAAACCTGCATACATAACAAGTTTCATTCTCAATTTACTGAGGTTGGGTGGAAATTCCATTGATTAAATAACAGAGAAGTATTTCTTCTCTGAAATTCTTGTGGCTTGTGCATAAGCAATAACAAGAAGAAAAATGTGTGAGTAGCAGCTGACTCTGCTTAGGGAAAACCATGACTGATCTCTGGGATATTAGGTCAGAGATATTTTCTCAGTTTCACATTATGAATTCTTAATCTCCATATATATATCCTGGGTCAAATAGTAGCAATTGGTACCATTGCAAGGAAATCTCTTT
>CM019148.1:319764764-319868050 GCA_009733165.1 Naja naja
TTTTGTTATCTTCTCAGTTTTCCTCTTCTCTTCTGTTGTCTCCAGGCACTGTCACATCACACTATCCAGACATTTTCACTTTTCTGTCGACAATTGTTAAGTCCAGGGTATGTAACTGTTTGAATTCTAAAGTCCCAGAGCAATTTAACTTCTTCATTTTCTATGACTTTTCTCGTTATAGTCCCATCAGTTCTTGCTTGTAGACAAATGATATTTCTTGCAGATTTTCCAATGCACCATTGTTCCTACTTTGTCATGCCGTTGTTTATAGTCAGTCTGGACAATCTTCTTGCAGCAGCTTACCAGGTGGTCCACTGTTTCTTCAGCTTCTTTGTATAGGTGGCACTTACTGTCTTATTTCAAAATAACAATCCCTTTTAATCATTTTAAGCTTTCTTGCATTCATACGTTGTTAATTTTTTTTTTCAAAAAGTTTTAAAATCTCTAAAACATTTTTTCCTTTTTCACCCAGAAAGAATGTTGTCTCACCAAGCAGTGTTCTATTATGATGCCACTCAGGAAATCTCTTTAGCTGCAAATTAATTATCTCCAAAAGTGTTTAAGAAAGGTGAAGCTTGTGTGAACCGAGTGTCCATAGAGGCTGTATTATATCTGTGCACTTGGTTGAAATCCTTCCTGCTCAACTCATGAACCAACTGAAAAAAATCTCAGTTTCTGCAACCTACTCACAAGGAACAGAGAAGTGGGAGATATCGCACTTTAAGACTGCACCCAAATTACCACCTCTACCACAGAGCCATCCCTGTCCCTTCAGGGATATCTAGTCCATTATAAATCCTCACTGGAACTGAACACTGCTCCCTTTTAAATGAAGCTCTCTTTTAGCTGGGTGTAGAGAAACCTGTGTTAAAAATAGTGCCATATTGGGGGGGGGGGGAATCCTGCCTTTGAACAGCTGTCAACTTCTTAGTTGAGAATGTTAGTTTTAAACTTTCCTTTTGAGCAGGATTTTGGATACTCAAAGAGAGAATGTAGTGTTCTTCTACTTACTCAGTTATAAGGTAGCCAAGATATATGTATTTCATTGTACAAGCATCTTCTCAGATAACTTAATTATCATTAAGTAATTCATTAAAGCCTACATAAAAGTTATCCTATTGGGGATTTGTTTTTGTTTATTTATTTTTATATTAACGGTTCAGTACTAACGTTACTTCTGGGGAGGAGTTCTGTTCATAAGAAATTGTTGGAGAATTTCTATTTCCTCAGCAAATCTGGAAATATCTGGGGAATCTGCCCAATTTCTCCGTTCATAAATTGACACAGGGAACTTTAAAGTCTATTTTGTCTAGCTCTGTCTTAAATTTTGTTCAGCTATGATGCTTAGTAAATGAGTTTGGTTGGACCACTTGCAACTGGATAATTTTAGATTATGGACATGTTGCTACCTATGGGGTGGCCTTTTGACTTGCTAATGTCTATTACTTCAATTAGTTTATGGTGCTGCATCCCATCTGTAGATGATAACGAGGATGATTTTACTTATATTAAAGTGCAATACACCAGTCCTGCTGCACCTGGAATCAAATGCATTGCCCTCTTGGCTAAGCCAAATGTGGTTTGTTCAATGGCCACATCCTATTAGATTCACATATAACATTAAGATACAAACCACGGTTTCCAAACCATGCAACATGTTATATAAACCAAAGCCAAGTAAACCACAATATGATTCACTTTATCTTTGAATGATGTCTTGGGTTTTTTTGTTTTTTGTTTTGCCATAATCCAATATTATTCTGTGAGAATAATATTGGTGGAAGAAAGGACTGCATATTTTGTAACCTGGTGTTTTGATTCTTATCACTCCCAAGCAATTGTTCCTTTTCCTAAAGAGGAACATCCAAACCAGTGGTTTTTTTTAATCTCAGAGCCTGTATGTTGGCTGGGGAACTCTGGGAGTTGAAGTCCACACATCTTAAAAGCTCTTAGAATGAGAAACACTGATCCGAACAAACCCTTTCTCATTTCTCCTTTTCAATATTATCTAGTCGTCAGTAGGGGGCTCTAAAGACAACTGTAAATGAATATCAGTGAATTAGGAAGACTCTTTTAAAGTATTTTCATCATTACTTCCCTAAACCACTTGTGCTTCAGAAGTAATGAATTTAGTTTGTTCTAGTCCACAGAATTAATGAATTGTTCAACATCTTCCAACTAAATGGAAAACTATCTAAAAGTATTTGACCACTTAACCAGGGGTGGGATTCAACCAGTGTAACAACCAGTTCGGTGTTTGCAATGCATCTTCTGCTGCAAGCCCTGTGTGTAAAACAGCTGACACAGGGCAATCCGCTTTGTCATGTGAAGCAGCTGATCTGCAAAACCTGGAAATAAAGCACAGACTAGAGCCAGGGCAGGTGGATGGATCCAACAGCTGATCATCAGAGAGAACCGGTTCACTCCCAGCTGATCTTCAGAGCTCATTGCCAACATGTTTGCTTGGAGACCTGGCATGCACAGGAGGCACCCCAGTTTGATAGAGATGCAGTCTGTCCCTCCACCCAAAGCAGAGTAATCTCAGGACAATGTACAGGGACTAGAAAGGGGAGCCATCCCTCCATCACCTCTAAGTGTTCAATAGATGCCAAGTTAGTCCTATCCTGTAAAGTTCACCTGTAGCACTACTGATAAAATGGTTGGCAAAGGATATCAGATTGTACTCCTAGTGAAGTTGTTCCTGCTTGCGAAATAAATAATGCTTTTCCTCAAGGGAAAAATTGATATTAACCCATGGACATCTCAAAGTAATGGGTACAGAATATGGGATGAAAACTACATGAAGGCCTTCTCATGGAGATAGGGCAGTTAACAGACCACGTTTGCAACAGGGTTAGATGCAAAGTTCTAACATCAGATATGTTGTGCCCAATTTTTATGCTCCATTTCTGAAAAGCCAAATGTTGATTTGTTGACTCTGAATACAAGAATTGCCACTTTAGTTTTGTTAGATTTGCATGAAGAGTCAGACGCGAAGTGTTTGAGTGAAGAGTTTATTAGTGACTACAGCTCATAACAGACCCGATTTGGCTGGTCTGTGGCTGCTACTTATAGCCAGCAGCTGCAGTTGCCAGCCAATCAGAGTGCAGGGTTTTCCGCACTTTTAAACCAATCATTTCTGACATTTTACAAGAACAGTTCAAACTTAACCAATGACATTCAAACCTGCATACATAACACCCCTCCCCACTAGGTTCAGTCCATACTCAAACCCCAACCTATCTAATGTATTCTTTTAAATAGGTGGGGCTCTTACGTGTATGTTGAGACCTTCATGGTTCAGAAGTTTTAAGGTTCTCACCCAGTGAGAGAAATGTGTCTGTTGACATTTCCCTAGTTGGACTTCCTGTGAAAGAAGACCCTGTTTGATTGTTAAATCTGGTCTCTCCTCCCAACCCATCTCCAACCCAATGTCAGCACCCAAGTCAGGTAGTGATGTGCAATCTTCCACTTGTAAGGATGGATTTTGGCATTGTGACAGGTTTTGGGGTGGTTCCTGTCATAATGGCTCGTTACACATGGGTTGATTCTTGTTTGCTGATTATCCTCATGTTCCTCCCCTCCCCTAGAAAAGCATTAGGTATGGGAACTAGAGAGGAACAATTGCGATGTTCCTGAGGTAACCTGGATCTAAGCTGCCTGCTCCAGAGGACTCCATCCTCTGTTTGTACCCTGTAAGAACGAGGGCCTGTGATTTGAGTTATTTCAGCAGGAATCCATGAAGGCTCACCCATAAGGTTCTTAGCATAAACAGAATCACCCACACTGAACGTGCAAACTTTGCTAGTGGAATCTGGTGGTGCATTGGGTGCGTAAGTGGGATGAAGGCGGTCAAGGGAAGACCTAAGTTTCCTACCCATGAACAACTCTGCTGGGGATAAGTTAGTTGATGGGTTAGGAGTGATGTGCTGAACACTAAGAAGTTTTTCAACTTTCTCAGTGATGTCCCCAGGACCCAATTGCTGAAGCTTTTCCTTGGTAAAACGTACCATTCGTTCAGCCCGGCCGTTAGCCGAAGGGTGCCCAGGGGCTGTCAGGGCATGTCTGATACCCAGTTGTGCTAGATAGGATTCAAAAGGGTTGGATGTAAATTGAGGGCCATTGTCAGAGACAAGAACATCAGGTAACCCGTGGGTTACAAAAGCTTTTAAGCTGCTTGATGACAGCATCAGTTGTGGTGGATGCCATAGGATTACTCTAGCCATTTGGAATATGCATCTACTATAATAAGGAAGGTGTGCCCTCTGGTAGGGCCAGCAAAATCAATGTGAATCCTAGACCATGGGCCCCTAGGACATTCCCATTCCTGTTTGGGGAGAGGTGGGGCAGGCCTGACTACCTGACAGTTGGGACAAGATGCAACCCAGTTTTCAACCATTTTGTCAATACCTGGCCACCATACATAACTCCTGGCCAATCCCTTCATCCTTACAATACCAGGATGACCCTCATGTAACATTTCCAAAACCTCTTTTGCAGTTTTGCAGGAATAACCACCCTGTTACCCCACAAAATACATCCTCTTAATACAGATAATTCAGTTTGCCTGGATTTAAAAGGTTGGGCAAGGTGAGGTAGATCTTGAAGAGGCCAACCTTTCTTAATCCAGCCTATAATAGGAGCCAATAAAGTGTCTTTGGCAGTCTCTCTGGCAATTTCAGCAGCGTGTACTGGAAGCTTGGCAACAGTTTCTAGGAAAAGGTGTGTGCCTCAGGTTCAAAGTCCTCCTTGTGACAAGGAAGTGGGCAATGACTCAAGGCATCAGCATGTCCAATGTCCTTGCCAGGCTTGTGGATAAGGTTGTATGAATAAGCAGCATTCAGTCCACCTCAGCATTCTTGGTGACAGGATAATGGGTGTAGGTTTGTCTCCTGCCACAAGGTTTGTGATCTGTGACAATGGTAAATGTTCTCCCATATAAATACTCATGAAATTTCTTGATAGCTGCAACAATTGCCAATGCTTCCTTGTCCAATTGGCTGTAATTCCTCTCTGCTTTGGTCAAGGTGCGAGAGTAAAATGCAATAGGGCTTCCCTCCCACTGGGAAGCCTGTGGCTCAAACCCCCCTCCAAAAGGGGATGCATCACAAGTCAGTACAACAGGTAAATTCTCAGAGAACTGTATGAGTACAGCATCAGACGTGATTAGTCTTTTAATACTGTTAAATGCTGATTGTTCTTTCCTGCCCCAGACCCAAACAGACTTTTGTCAAGCAATCTGTGTAATGGTTCTGCAATGGTTGCCTTCTGAGGTAGGAACATGTGGTAAAAGTTAATAAGTCCAAGGAAGGCTTGCAAATCTGTTTTGCATTTTGGTCTAGGGGCTTCTTTGATTGCTTGAACCTTGGCATCTGTAGGGTGGATGCCATGCTTGTCAATCATATAGCCCAAGAACTCAACCTTGTCAGTTCTAAGAGTGCATTTTTCTTCCTTGACTTTTAACCCTGCTTTCTTGAATCTGGTAAGGACTTCTCTGAGTCTCTCTTGTAATTGAGTGTCATTTTCAGCAGAGATTAACACATCATCAAAGTAAGGCACTACCCTGGCAGTCCTTGGAGCATCCTTTCCATAAGGCTTTGGAAAATGCCTGGTGCCACGCTTACTCCAAACTGTAACCTTTTACATTTGAAGGCACCTCTATGAGTCACAATGGTTTGGGCCTCTGCAGTGGCATCATCAACTGTTAGTTGTTGATATGCCTGGGCCAGATCCAATTTGGCAAAGACTGTACCCCTGCCAAGTGAATGTAATAAATGATGCACCACTGGAACTGGATATGCTCTGTTGAAGTGCATGGTTCAATGTCCCCTTATAGTCTCCACAGATTCTCACTGACCCATCAGTCTTGACTGGTGTGACTATGGGTGTCTCCCATCTGGAGTGGTCAGTGGGCTCTAAAACTCCTTGAGCTATTAGTTTATCTAATTGTGCATCAATTTTTCCTTTAAGGCAAATGGGACCCTTCTGGGCTTTAAGCAAATTGGGGCACCTTGGGATCTAGGTTGAAAGTGATAGGGGTCCCCATATACTTGCCCAATCCGTCGCTGAAGACCTCTGGAAACTCAGACTTCAGGGCCTCCTCCCATTCAGTGTTGCTCACGTGATTGATTCCAGTCACCTCGATGCCTAGTGGATTGAACCACTCAAGTCCCAGCAAGCTTGGGTGGTCCTTGCCCACAATGGTCAGGGGCAAATGTTTGGTGTGGCCTTTGAACTTCACGATGAATTCTCTTGTTCCAACTACTGGAATCTTGTTCCTTGGTAGTCTTTAAGAGTCAGTGCTTGCTTCTGGAAATGCTTCTTCTGAATGTTGGGAAGTAGCCTGTGAATAGTGTCCCATGACATCATAGATAAATAGGAGCCTGAGTCCACTTCCATTTGGCAAGGCCTTCCTTCAATTAGTACCTTCACATGTACTTTTCTGCTTCTTAAGGGTGAAGAATGACCAATGTTGACTGTTTGATGAGTTTCATTCTTCCCTTTTGCTTCTTGTATTGCCCCATTTTCTCACTGAAGTTGTTATGCTTGAAATCTTTGTCAGGAAACTTTTTCTGCTTGGTGGAGTTCTGGATGATTTGCAGACTCTTGCTAGGTGACCTCTTTTTCACAATGGAGACAGATGGTATCAAAAACTTGCATTCAGTGCGGGGTGCCCCCCACAACCTCTGCAATAAAAGTCTTGCCTCTTTCTTCCAAGGTCTTTCCTTTTCTTCTCCATTCTGAGTCTATAAATTCCTTCCTCCACCTGCTACAGTCTGAATCAGAATCTATTTGCTCACAATGGGTTGTTGTGGATTTTTCCACATCAGGATGGCTTGCCTTGTTAATTTTTTCATGGCTGCTGCTGAGGGACTTGGTAGCTTCCGCTGAAGAAGCTTCTTCTATGGCCTCCTTAAGCGTGATCTTAGGTTTCATTAATAATTTGCTCTGCAAAACCTTGTCTTTAGGCCTAGAACAAATCGATCGCATGGCCTCTTCTAAGTTGATAAATTCACATGCACCCCAATGTCCCTTAAACTTGCCACAAGTCATTAACGTTTTGCTTTCCCTTGATCCCGGTAGAATTCGTGTCTCTTAATGAGGCACGATACTTGTGGCGTAATGGGCTCTTAATAACTTTTCTAAATCGGGCCAGTCCATTACCTTCACGTCTGCAGCTCCCGCCAATGCCTTCACCATCTTGAAAATGGCTGGACCGCAGTGGGTGAGAAAGACCGCCCTCTTCCGCTTCTCGGAAATGTCAGCGAGATCGTTTCCCTCCAAATACATTTGGAAACCATCCGCATACGAGTCCCAGTCTTCTGCCGTCAAATCGAACGGGCTGGGGGTGTTCAGTGCAGCCATCTCTCTCGGCTTGTTTTCCGCGTCGTCTTCTCTTCAGGAAGGATCCCACCTTCACGCCAGTGTTAGATTTGCATGAAGAGTCAGGCGGTGCTTCAGTGAAGAGTTTATTAGTGACTACAGCTCATAACAGACCCGATTTGGCTGGTCTGTGGCTGCTACTTATAGCCAGCAGCCGCAGTTGCCAGCCAATCAGAGTGCAGGGTTTTCCGCACTTTTAAACCAATCATTTGTGACATTTTACAAGAACAGTTCAAACTTAACCAATGACATTCAAACCTGCATACATAACAAGTTTCATTCTCAATTTACTGAGGCTGGGTGGGAAATTCCATTGATTAAATAACAGAGAAGTATTTCTTCTCTGAAATTCTTGTGGCTTGTGCATAAGCAATAACAAGAAGAAAAATGTGAGTAGCAGCTGACTCTGCTTAGGGAAAACCATGACTGATCTCTGGGATATTAGGTCAGAGATATTTTCCGCAGTTTCACATTATGAATGATTCTTAATCTCCATAATATATCCTGGGGTCAAATAGTAGACAATTGGTACCATTGCAAGGAAATCTCTTTTGCTTTTCCTGAAAAATCCTAAACACTTTGTTTAATCTTGCAACATGGAATCCATGGTATAAATCTGTTACATCATCTCATTTTTATTTATTTGCTTGTAAAATTTATTAGAAACCCATCTTATCATGTGGTAACTCTGGTCAGCTTAACAATATTAAAAGGTAGAACTATATAAAACCCAATAAGTTAAATACAATGCTATAAAAATCAACTTAGCTAAAAAGATGGAGAGAGAAGGAGTTTGATGAGAAGGGGAGGGGTGAGATTTATTGTTAATCTATCAACCTCCCACAATGTGAAATCATTCCTTTGGGGCCCCAAGCCAACCAGCAGAGTCAGGTCTTTAAGCTCTATATGCAGTGAGAAGTTTAGGGTACAGCCTTTATCAAGATTTTATTTCCTTTGGAAGGAATCCACTGACATATAATTGATGTTTTGCCATTAACTTTTATTTATGGATGCATAAGATGAACATGGTACAGGCACTATAATTTGAACATTCCAATTAATAGTCAACAAATCTATTTCCCCCACATTAGATCTTTAGAGAGCCTGCCAGATATCAGTGACCACACTCTACCAACCTTGGTTGACCTAGAAAATTAAGTTTTGTCAGCTTTGGTGAGTACCAAAATAGAGACCATTGGGAAGTCCAAAACTGTACTTTACATTGAAAATTTGAAAAAGTATCCCAGAAGAAAACAGTGCCAAATAACTTTAAGTAAGAGAATAAATTTATTGAAAAGTCCAGATCTCATGGACTGCAGTCCCATCTTTGTTTGATTTAATATATGTCTTACTTGTCATGGCTTGTTCAAAACACAACTAAAGAAAAAAAATGCATGAACAGACAACATTTTTACAAGTCTTTTTCAGACCACAGCCTACTATTGCTTATTTATGGAAAGGATTTGCCATTTTTCCACATCTGGAAAAAAAGTTGGGGGTGGTTTATAAAGATCAGTAATCAGACCATCTCCTTCCTGACTGCTTTCAGAAGACATGACATAAAATGAAAACAAGGGAGGGAGAGGGAAATATCTCAGATCCTGTAATTTACTTACAAAGTTCTTTTAAGTATGTTAAGCAAATCAGCATTTGCAGATAGGATGAATGGCAATGTTATGCTTTATTTTATATTGGGATTGGGGGAAGTATAACCCAGCATCTCTCTCTCTTTCCTTGCTACATTTTTATCCCTGCCACACTATTTTGATGTAAGTTTTATATATTTTTGTATAGACAGGCCATAGAAACAATGGAACCATACAAACAAAGGAGAGAAAATTATAGAAACAATAGCATCTTTCTTATTTATACAATGTAGAGGCTGCTTGTCTCCCAAAGATTCTGAGCAGCTTACAATTTCAATAACAGTAATGGGGAAGTGAAGTGACTTGATCAGAAATGTGTAAGCAAACAGGTATTCTGATGTTGTGGGGACAGTCTCAGCCTGGGAAGAGACACCTCTGAATTTGTTTTGTCCACTGTGGGATCCTTTTAACATCTGAAAGCTTCCTTCTGCTGTGGGGTTGGACAGTGATCCATTTGTTTCCCCCCCACCCCCCGACTCAAGAACTGGAACATTTATTACATTTTTAAAAAAATCTTTGTTTGACTGTGGTGGGATTCAAATAATTTAACAACCGGTTCTCTGCCCTAATGATTTCTTCCAACAACTAGTTCACCAAACTGCTCAGAAAGTTAACAACTGGTCCTCCCGAACTGGTGCGAACTGGCTGAATCCCACCATTGGTTAAGCAGGAAAAGTTGTGGCATGACTCAAGTGCTCAGGAGAACTTCCAGAGATCCAGACCACTCATGGGTTGCCGAATGCTCAAGAGAAGGTAAGCCCAGGGATGGGGGTAGAGTCAGACAGTCTCAGTTATTGCTGTGAAGGGCTTGGATTTTTTTGAGAAGTATAATTGGTGGATGAATGTGATGGCTTTGAATGTTTAGGTAAAGGCCAATCTTGGTTGAGCTTGGTTGAGATTACACTTTTTCAGGGGTGGAAAAGATCCAGTAAAGTTGAAGTTGCATTAGAATAATAATAGAAAAGCAAGGATGGAAATTCAAGTGTAGAAAAACAAGAAAGAATAAAATATGCACTTAGTAAAGTCCTTTTCTAATGACCATATGTGGAGCAAGAGAAACTGAAAAGTTTCTCCTTAAAACTACAATAACAAGAATAAAATGTAACACTGAAAAGTTACAGAACATTTCCATAAAAAGTCTTTAGAAAGAAATCTTGTCTCATTCTACTGCTGAATGAGGGGGAGGGGGAGCCTGCAAAGTTATGTATGATCATCATTCAGCTTTCTTAGAACATCTCATCATTCATTTTCTCAACTGCCTCGCTATTAACAATATTGTTGATGCTGATGGTATAGAATGCAGCAGTGCCGGCAGTTATGTGTGCGCCTAGAACAATGCATGTTGCACCTCTGTTCTGTGAGCTGCATTGGTTGCCGGTTTGCTTCCAAGTCCAATTTAATGTGCTGGTTTTAACCTTTAAAGCCATTCATGGCACAATATCGTGTCATCCTTCAGATGATTGCCTCTCCCCAGTTACATCAGACCACCCCAGAAGATCTGCCAGAGAAGGCATGCTGCAGTTCCCATCAGCTAGGGTTGTACATTTAGTGGGATCCAGGCAACAGGCCATCTGTGTCGTGGCACCTCCTTATGGAACATTCTTTTGTAAGAAATTAGATTAGCTTCATCCCTTTTAACGCTCTGAAGTCCCTCAAGACCTGGTTATGTCACTAGGACTAGAACTTTCAGGGAATTGGAGATAAGCTTAGATGGCTCCATTGCTGAGCTGGCTATTCTTATTCTCTCTTTGCCTAGGGTTTGTATATTTATTTGTATAATAAGCTATTTTTTAACATTGATTCTTATTTTTTTAATACTGATTGTTTTATATGTGTGGTGCTTTGTTGCAATGTTGTACACTACCCAGAGTTGATTTTTGTGAGATGAATGGCCATATAAAATATGATAAACAATACACTACACTTTTATTTTAATAATTGCACACCAATTATATCATCCAATCCTCCTTGATTGGAGATGATAGAGATGATGTCTTTTGTGATCTCTATTATCTGTAAAGATTATACTTTACAATGATTAATTGTGCCACATTTTCTATGTGTCTTAGGAAATGAAGTACGCAAGGACATCATGATTTCTAGAAAGGAGATTAACATTGCTGATCTTCAGCTCAGAGTGTAGCTTTCAAGAACATTTAACTTTCAGAAATCTAATATCAATGAAAAGCATGTGTAACTTAAACCTTGCTGCAAGAGGAGTTTGTTGACTGATATAAGCAACAACCACCTGCCTAGCCCTTTAGATAATAAGTGTTAGGAAAACAATTCTGAAATCCAGTAATGCTTTTGAAAAGGTGATAAACATATAAGAGGTGTTACTCTTGATTTGTTTAATGCTGACTGGCAGTGTCTGGCAATGAATGTACTTGTGGAAATGGATGGCAGAATTCATTAAAATGTGCTAATTAATGGTTTGTGATAGGAATAGTGAGTTCAAAAGTAGGAATAAGGAAAAACATTGCTTATATGACATGAGTGGTGCGGTGGCCTAGAGGTGGAAGCTTTCACTTCACCATCAAGAGGCTGTGAGTTTGACCCTAGGTAGAAGCAGATATTTCTCTCTCTGGGCACTGAGAATATATCTGCTGAATGTAATTCCACATTATTGACAGGAAGGGCATCCAGCCAGTAAGCACTCAGCTCAGCTCAGTTGCCCAGATTCCACCCCATAAGGGATTGTGGAGTCCTTAAAAGGAGATGCGTGCTTACACAACATGTGAGGACATATCTATATAAGAAGGCAGTCAACAGACAGAATTATTGAAGGAGAGGTAATACAAGACCATCAAACCTAGGCTGCATCTTATTGACTTTCTAAACCTAAGAGATGAGGGTTTGTGTAAAAAAAAAGGGGGGGGGAGGAGACAGAAAAAGAAGGTAGATCATACACACAAACAGGAATAAAGGATTTTATTTTGCAATTAAAAGCCAGGAACTTAAAACTGGAAAGGACTCCCTTTGTAGTTATTGTAAACATATCCAGACTGAGAGTAAACTTATTTAAAGCTATGAGGCTTAGTTTTAATCATTACTAAGATAACTGCTTTGATTTCAGTGAGTCTTTCCTAATAAGACTGGCCAAACACAATACATAAACTATGCAGAATTGGCTCCAAGGTCCTTTCCAACACTGTTATTCTATTATAGTTGATATATTTAGGATAATGTCAGATTAATTGCATTTGGAAATGGCTGATTTGTTAGATGTGGAGAAAGCCTTTGATACGCTATGATTAAAATATGATGTAAAAGTGGTATTATATTATATTCCAATAATTTGGGATCAAA
The DNA here is from genome assembly GCA_009733165.1 of Naja naja. Lineage (NCBI taxonomy): Eukaryota > Metazoa > Chordata > Lepidosauria > Squamata > Elapidae > Naja > Naja naja. The sequence continues at coordinate 319,777,103 of CM019148.1, forward strand.
GAAAAATGGATCTATGGGCTACATATAGTTGTTTATTCCATCAAAATGACACTAGCACACGTAACTGAAGAATCAGGTTGGAAAACATGAGTTGACTTTCTACAAAGAAATTAGGCCTTTGACAGTGGATGGTCTAATATTACTCCGTGAGACAGTCAACTTTTAGTTTGTTCTGTAAGACCCAAGTTTTTGTTTTATATCAATTTATTTCAATGTACGTGTTTGAATTTTATTCTTCATTCTTCGTTGATTTTATTGGTATCTTTTATATACTCTTAATTTTTAGGAGGTTGTTTTTCAAGAGGCAAGTGGACTTTCTGGTTTTTCTTTGAAGACATTTTGCTTCTCATCCAAGAAGCTTCTTCAGCTCTTTCTTCAGAGAAAAAGAAAAACCAGAAAGTCCAGTTGCCTCTTGAAAAAGCACCTTTGGGACAACCATGACCTGGATGGCTGAGAATCTCCATAGGTTTTAGTTTTCCTTTAAAAAACAAAATTCACAAGTTTTAACTAGTTTTCATAGTAGTATTTTTAGAGCTGTAAATCCCAAAAGTGTTTCTTACAGTCCTACCGCCGCAAAACCACCCCTTAAGGTCGCATGGGAGAATAAGTGACCTGCAAGGGCCCTATGGCAACGAGCGCGCTTCAGCCTCTTCTTCTCAGCCATCCAGGCTTGTGTTCCTGGTCCCAACCAAACTGGTAGCAGCCCAGCTGCCCGTTCCGTCCCTGTCTCTGTCCCTTTAACTATCCCTCGGCTAGGAAGACACGCATGCGCAGGGACTGTTCGATTCCTATCGCCGGGAGCGGGGAGGAGGAGGAGGAAGGCAGGGGGAGACCTAGGGGGCTACCCAGTGCGCTTAAGCCCCCGCAGCGCCGAGCCCGCTTCCTTCAGCTCAGGCCTGAGGCGCCGCCTGGAGAATTCCAAGGCAGCGAGCTTGGCGCAGCTGCAGCGGCTTTTCTGCTGGCTGGCATCCGCAGCTGCCCAGCAGCAGCCCCTTCTCTCCACAGACGCGGCAAGGGCAGCTGCAGCAGCTTTTACACCCCTCCTCCTCCCTCGGGGCCAGCCGACCTTTGTCCCTCCGGCTCGCCCGCGCAGTTGTTGGGCTTGCCTGGGAAAAAGGAACCCCGTGGGGGTTCCCCGTATTTCCAGGGCGGCGGCGGCGCCGGCAGCAGCAACAGCTCTGGATGGCTTCCGTCGCCCTCCCTTCCTCGGCGGCAGCGCATTGTGACCTGTGCTGAGTTCACCTGCCTTGCAGCGGGCGGGCTTTGGCTGCATGAAGAGACTCCCCCTCCCCGCCCAGCAACGCGAGGAAAGTCGCCTCCTTCGCGCCCACCCTCCCCGCCCGCCCGCCCGCCTGCCTGTGTAGCCTGCTGCTTCATCTTTTGTCTGCCTCTCTCTTCTCCACTGCGTGGGGGTGGGTGGGTGTGTGGGAGATTGCCTTTTCTCCGGCTCTTCTGGCATCTCCCTCTTGCTCTTGGGATGCTTTCCCGGACCTGGTGGCCACCAGCTAATGATGTCCAGCTAGGTGAGTGAGCCCTGTGTTCCCAGATCCTCACCTTCCCTCCTTTCCTTTCTCCGGATGGTGTTATTTTTATCTCTGCATCCTTGAGAGATAACTAGGTGGGTCTCTTTCTGAGCAGAAATTCCGAAGTTCCCAAAGCAAATAGCATCCTATTCCTTCCTGGCTAGAGAATTTCAAAACCTCAGCATTGCTGTTGCACTTTTTTTCTTCTTCCCCCTCTCTATGAATGAGCCCCACCCTTTTGTCTGTCTGTCTTAAAGGGCCTCCACTCTCTAACTGCTATGTCTTCAGCAGCAGCTCTTCTGTCTCAAACAATCTGAAGGGGCCCAAAGGTTTGGGGGTCTGAAAACAGGGCGTCCAACTTGATGGATGCTGGGATGTCAGGTTGCAAAGTGGATGGCAGTGGTGGCGGTGTTGCTGTGCTGCGGAGGTCCCAGGCCAGGGAAGGGGTGGCCCAACGAGAAGAAGAGCAAGAAGAAGATGGAGATGAAGACCTCCGAGATGGAGGAGTCCCTTTCTTTGTGAACCGTGGAGGGCTTCCCATCAATGAGGCCACCTGGGAAAGAATGTGGAAACATGTGGCCAAGATCCATCCTGAAGGAGAATTAATAGCTCTGAGGATCCGGGGAGCCACTGATCTACCCAAGGTGAGAGGACTCCGAAAAAGAATGTTGGAAGAAACTGCTTCCTTGACATCAGTCAACAAAGGGAAATAGTTGGGTGAAATAACTGGAAATCAATGCCAGGGCTTTTCTAATTTGAGTCTGACAGTGAATGGATAGGAATCACAGATTAAGGGTCCAAGTGGGAGAGATCCATCTCCACATAAACATAATCTAATTATCTGTTTAACTCATAAAGGTGCCATTAAGTTAAGCTTAGTTTTTGCTAAGTGCACTTATCCAAGTAGATTTATTTGCATAAATATGAAAGTGTTTACCATGATCTTTTTCCAAGTTGATTTTGAGTAGCCTATTTGGATTTTCTGCTGGTTTTCCATCCCAAGTACTATCTAAAATCAACATGGGTTACTGTTTAGTATTTGAGCTGGATTCATTCATTAATAGATTGAACAAAGAATAGCCAGGTTGTGCATATCTATTAAAGGAATCCGCATTTTTAGACACCGCTCAACAGAATACAGTACTCTTGCAGTGCATTTAATTACAAAGTAATTATATAAACAGATTATACAAAGTAATCCATATAAATTATACTTCACAAGGATACACAGTTAGGCCTGTGGCTGTAGCAAGCACAATGACATAAAATAGTGACACATCCTGACAACATCATGCAAAAGTCAACTTAGCACTTGTGTCATGATGCCTGACACAAGGATGTAAATCAATGAGCCATGAAGTACATATTATTGATTCTTCCCATTTCTGCTTCCCGCAAACATCTCATTTGGGTATGCTTTACTCATTTGGGTATGGGTGTGTGCCTACATTGGCTTTTGCAGTGATCCACCTGAGCTGAGCTGATTTAAGTTTATTGACACTGTACTATATTGAACACTTTTTATAGTGCTGGGAAAGAACTGAGTTGAGTTCACGTGATCATTCACAGCTATCTAAATACCAAGTGTATTAAGATTGAGGCCCATAAGAGTTGTATGAAAAGGTATAACCAGCTTTAAGGATCTGAAGCTAAGAACAAAACAGCTCTGAGAAAAGCAGCTTAGGAGAAAAAAGTACTTTTAACATTGGACAACATGATGTTTTGATTATAGGTCTCTGTTGTACAGTATTTTAATGTTATTCTTTGTCACACTAAGCCTACAGTGTTTGAGAGATACTTACATGTTATGAGGTCATGCCAGATATGTTTTGAGTCAATAATATGAGGATATCGCAATTCTTTGGACAGTTTCCTGTTTTTTTGAAAAGTGTCCATTCTGGAAGAGATGATCTAAACTTACTATACAGAGCACACAAAAGGGCAGGCTTTACTTCCGGAAGTTGACTGTATAATTTGAACTGATTGACTTTATCTGAATTCTAAATAAGCATTAGTTCTTATTTAGTTCTTCTAACTAAAAACTAAAAGCCTGTATAACTGTGTTGTGGGGATTGTACCAACTGCCAAAGCTAAGAAGAACAAACTGTAGGAAAGGTTAAGAACACTTTGATTATTTCCATTGAATATTATAGTGTAAACTTTTCAGCTTTGCCTTTTGACTATGCTTCTTGACAGTTCTGGGAATCCCAGACTCTACTTATCCATGTTAAGATCAAGTTATCAGGAGGAGGAGACTGTTGTAGTATGTGATTCAAACTTTATTTTCATAAAATAAAGTTTGCACTTTGGGTTCTCAAAAGACTAAACATGAGGACTGTAGTGCCATTCTAAGTTGGCCAGCCCAACAAGTTTCACTAAGTTGTTGGGACAACATATAAATTTTACATTGTTGTTATCACCACTATTTGGCTCCATGAGCTGAATTACCATTGAACAAAGGCAAAAGACTTGTGACAAACCTTAGGTATTATTAACTTAAAGCAGGTTTCCCGTAGCCACTAAAGTCATGGTTTCTAGAACACCATGAGCCAGAGCCAACCTCTGCCTATAGTAACTGACTTGGTAGCAATTTTCCTGTCATGCAGCAGTGCCCAAATGTGCTGCTTGCTGCAAAAAGGGTGAACAGACAGCACATGGCTCCCCACCCCCAGTACTGCCCTGTGTTGTCACTTGTTCATCTTGGACAGATGGAGCATCTTCAGAAAGGTTACAGTGAATGCAAAAAAAGTCCTTTTTAAATATCAAGAGAGTGTGTTGGAATGAACAGAGCTGCGTTTCAGAGTTATTGCAGTACTGAAATACCGTCTGTATCTTCTGCTGTTTAAGACCACATTGCAGAGTCAGGAAAGCTCCTGAATTTGGTTTATTTTATTCCTGTGCATTACTGCCAAGCTTTGTCTTTCCTTGATGTCTTGAAATGCAATACTAGCTGTGCTGTCTGGATGCTCAGAACACGAGATCTTCACATTTCCAAAGCCTAGGAAGGAGCCTTTGTTCTGCAGACATTTTGCATCTGGATAAGTTCCAGCCCAAAACTCTGAGTCAAATATGGGTGTCTGGCAGGCCTAAGTGACTCAGTGACAGGAATTCACATATAGATTACTAACTGTGGTTTTGTCTGCATTGTAAGAGATAAATGGGGGAGTTTGAATACTAACTGTGTATTCACTATGCTGCCTTTAGGAAAGCCTTTGCACTACAGCAGTGTTGCAGCTTGATCAATTATGTGACATCAGGTTGGTGTCATCTGTTACAACTGCATGGACAGATCTTCACAGAACAATCTGTCCCAATCTGTATCTTTAGGTATCTCAACAGCACCACTATAGTGGCTGTCACTGAATTCATCCACCTTTGACCTTCATGATTAGAACTTAGATAGGGTTCCCCATAGATAGGGTTCGCAACTTCGGTGTCCTCCTGGATGCACGGCTCAGTTTGGAGGAGCAGGTGGGAGCCGTGGCCAGGGGGGCATTTGCCCAGGTTCGCCTGGTGCACCAGTTGTGTCCCTATCGACTGAGATGCCCTACGTACGGTCACTCACGTGCTCGTTGTCTCCCATCTGGACTACTGCAATGCTCTGTACATGGGGCTGCCTTTGAGGACCACCCGGAGGCTTCAACTTGTCCAGAATGCAGTGGCACAGGTTGTGATGGGAGGATCCCGATATTCCCATGTTACACCCCTCCTGCGTGAGCTGCACTGGTTACTGGTTTCCCTCTGGGTGAGATTCAAGGTGCTGGTGTTGACCTGTAAATCCCTTCATGGCATTGGACTGGGGTATTTGCAGGAGACCCTGCTGTCTATTCCTGACGCCCCGTGCACTCCCACCGGCAGGGCCTCCTCAGGGTGCTGTCAGCCAGGCAATGTCAGCTGGCGGCTCCTAGGGGTAGGGCCTTCTCTGTGGGAGCACCCACCCTTTGGAACCAGCTACCCCTGGAGTGCCGGGTGGCCCCTGACCTCCGATCTTTCCGCCGTGGCCTAAAGACATGGCTGTTCCAACTCGCCTACCCGGACTGATGGGGGGGGAGGGTTTTTAGCTGTAGTTTTAAATTTAATTGGTTTATGAGATTTCTAGTTTAATAGTTTTTTAATATTTGTATAGTTCGGTTTTTAGTACTGTAAGCTGCCCTGAGTCCTCAGGGAGATAGGGCAGCATATAAATCTCATAAATAATTAAATAATTAAATAAATAAACAAACAAACAAACAAACAAACTTATGGGTTATTTGCATTTTTAGCCATCAGAGTACTGTCATAGGCACAGTGTAAGTTGTTGACATTTCTTCACCTACTTATATATTTCGCACATAGAGTAAATAAATAATGGGAGAACATAGTCTTACTCTTTTGCTGACCTAGAACCAGTCTTTTTCGCCATGTTCTGTCCAGACTATGACTTCCTAACTTTTGTACAGATAGTCCTCCACTTACAACTACAATTGAGCCAAAAATTTCTTGTTCCTAAGCAAGACAGTTGATAAGTGAATTTTGCCCCCATTTTACAACTTTCCTTGCCACGGTTGTTAAATGAATCGCTGCAATTGTGAAGTTAGTAACACGGTTGTTAAGTGAAACTGGCTTCGCCATTGACTTTGCTTCTCAGAAGGTTGCAAAAGGTGTTCAAATGACCCCAGTGCATTGTAATCATCATAAATATGAGTCAGTTGCCAAGCGTCTAAATTTTGATCACGTGACCATGGGGAACACTGCAACAGTTGTAAGTGTGAAAAACTGTCCTAAGTCACTTTTTTCAATGACGTTGTAACTTCCAATGGTCGCTAAATGAACTGTTGTAAGTTGAGGATTACTTGAATTGGTTTTGCCTGAGGACAATGAGAAGTCCAGGCATCTTCCTAAAGAGATTTCAGAAGAAGATATGATTGACATACATCAAATATCTTTTTATAATCAGTGAAGCATATATTGGCTTATTTTGTTATTCTTGGACTTTCTCACTTATCCAGTGTGTATCAGCAATGGTTTGAGTTCCTTGGCCTTTTCTAAAGCCAGCCTTAACATCTGTCATCTCCCTTTCCACATAAGCCTGTAATCTGTTTTGGATGATCCTCAGCATTATTCTTCTAGCATGTGAAATTAAGGATATTCCACTAGCTTTCCAGTTGGTAATGATTAGAGCACCGGTCTCACTTCATTTACTGGAACTAAAAGTTCTTATAAATAGAGAATGTCTTCTGGGGTGTCTTGAATGCTGTACAGAATTTCACTCCTTCCATCTTGGCTGCAAAAATATTCTAAATTGTAATTATTTCAGGGAAAATTTGTCTTTTTATTGGACATTTTCAAGTACGTAACTGTTGTATATCTTGCTGTGGTAGCTGCTTTCTGATATGCCCAGACAGAAAATGGAAATATCGTTTTCTTTATAAATACGCTTCCAGGTGTCACATAGCTAAGAACAGGCATTATTTTAAAAATGGTTACTGATACTTTGTCTGAAAATATGCCTTTCTGATCCTTCCCCCCATCAAAAACAAGAACAGTTGAGTAATAGAAGGGAGAACTACAACAGGTGGCAGAAAGCAACTTCACCAGCTTGGCTTCTTATGCAAAACAGTTTAACAATTGGTCAGATTTCTATTCATTACATGGTCTCAACTTTCCAGATATGCTGGTTCTGCCCTATTATCCCAGTCACACATTCTTTGCTCCCACATTTTCCAGATTGTATGCCAAGATCTGGAAGGACAGTGGATGGATTCAGATTCATTGGAATTTGAATAGAATTCTCTATCAGGGAGGCTGATTTAACAGGGCTTCCAGTTTTATGGACAGAAAACTCCAGATGCATTAAATAAATGTTTTCTCTAATGTCACCAAGAGAATCACATAGATGCAATCACTAGGAGTTAGGCTTTTCTCAAGAACATCTTTACATGTTTAAGCATGAACAGAAAACACACACACACACACACACACGCAAGATTGCCTTTTGAGGAAGGCTAATACAATAGAATTACATTTTCCTTAATGGGTTTTATGTACACTTAATGTCATCCAAATAAAATACCTGAAAAGACTAGTGTAACCACTTTATCATTTGCAAGTTTGTGTTCCTTTCTTTAAATATCAACTGATTAGGCTTGGAATGTACATATGTACAGACTATGCTATGGTAAGGCAATCTGTCTGTAGCATCTCATAATTTTAAAAGTTGCTTTCAGGGCAATGTGGAAGGGGCATAGGTAGGAGTTCAGCAGCTGGTGGAGTGCAGAACATCTTTATTGTATTGTTAACAATGCTGAGTAGTTACAATCAACGTGTTCTAGTAGTTCAGCTGTCTTTAAAACAAAATAACTTTCCCCCAAAAAGCTTCCATTTAACAATTACTATTTGTATATTAATACATTTTGATGGAAGATATTGTAGCAGGGAAATGTCACAAGAAAGTGTTATTGTAGCATCTCAATTAGCTTGGAGTTAAGAGGAACACGTTATTGTCTTTCACTCTGTCCTCTGTCTCTTAAGGGACAGAACTGAAATTCTTGATATGATGGAAACTTAGTCTGGGTTTAAGGCCCAGGTCTGTGTACAGCATAGTGAATTCATCATCGTTCTTAGTTATTTAAATGAGAAGCTAATTATAGTAATAGGACCTGCACATTTTAAGTGGTTTCCATTATATTATGTAGGATTTCATATATTAATAATCATGTTTATACTTATATATATTATCAAATGCATGCTTGACAAAATAAATAAATAAATGAAATGTCCTACTACGCTTAAGAAGGTGGTGAGAAGCAGTGACAATCTCTCTTCCATTTAAAAAGGAGCAGTAAAAAGCATGGTTAGTCTAAGTGCAACCAAGATCTGCTTCTCTAAATACCTTCAGCAAAGAACTTTGCTAACTGGGAATTATGGGCAGTTCTACCTTTAGGCAGAGTTGAGTGGCAGCCAGTGGTGGGATTCAACAAAAGTCCTGCACAGCCCCCTGCACTCTCATTGCAAGGGGGTTAAATCCTCCCATTGCCCTCTCACTGCAATGGGAGGCAGCCAAGTCCCAGAGACAAGAGGTAGAGTCCAAGCCCGGGTAGGTGGTGAGGATGAACCAGGCACCCTCAATGATGACAGACAGGTCCGAGATGACATCAACAGGCAGAAGGACAGTGGACAAAGGTAAACCCCATAGACCACATGGGGTAGCAAAGTCCATAGAAGTCCAAAGAAAGTACAGCACTTGCATACTGGCCAGAGCCACGGGTCTAGAGCCACTGCGCCATCCCTTCATGGGGGGGGGGTCTTCGCCAAAACCTCACCCCACACCCCCGACCGGGGTTTCCTTCCTTTCAACTAGAATATAAATGGAATTTCATCTTTGATTTGGTGATCTTGAATCTCATTTTCTCCCTCCCTTCTTATCTACAGATCCCCATACCAAGTGTGCCTACTCTACAGTCAACCACTCTCATCCCTGAGCGCTTGGAAACTATACAGCGCTATATCAGGGAACTTCAGTATCCTTTCAGCTGTATCTGAATCCCCAAGAAATGAAAAGAGAAGCAAGTCAACTTCCTTGCTTGACCACAGCACTACTGGCAAAAGAACCTTCTCTCTCTCTCTCTCTCTCTCTCTCTCTCTCTCTCTCTCTCTCCCTCCCTCCCTCCCTCCCTCCCTCCCTCCCCTCTCCCCCTTCTCTCTCCCACCCCTCTTTTTCAGGAGGCTGATGTTTGTTAGAGCCGTAGCTTTACTGCCTTATTCATTTCCTTTAGCTTATTCCCTAGGCATTCGGTCATCATTGTTGTAAGAAAGCCAGAGTTAACCTGTTTCATAGTTTGCTTTGCTACATCAGAAATACAGCATTGAAAAGGCATTTCACTTGATGCCTTTCCAAATGGGGAGTGCTTTGAGTGCACATTGCTGCTGCTAGACTCACTGAGGCTGCTAGCTGTATTTTGGGTGGAAACCTGGAGTGGGGGTCATTATTGGTGAAAGAAAAGTAAACTTTTCTGCTGCCTGCACTGTAGTCCCTCTATGTAATACACACACAAACACATTTTTATCACAAAGTTAACATTTTTAATAATTTGCTTATGCTCTCTCTTTCCCACCACCCTCCAGCAGCTCTTTCAAGCCAAGCACCCCTTAACTTCTTATTCCCAGATACAATCACACTGGGACACAGTTCTTTGAAATCAAGAAAAGCAGGCCTTTGACTGGGTAAGTATTGTCTTTCCAGCCTTATTTTGAGAATAGTTCTTTTTCTTACCCCTATCCCTACCCTTATTCTAAAAGAGCACAGTTTTTCCTAGTTGCAGATCCATGAAACAGCCACAGCAAAAAATGTTATATAATCTGCTAAAGAAGCAACTTACACTTGATTCCCAGGCCTTCTATCTCCTTCAGTAGAGTTCAGTATTTCTGAACTCTTGCAACGTAGCCATAATTGGTGCCTAGCTGATGTGATAAATATGGGTGGAGGTGCTTATTATTCCTGATTGCAATGCCATTCATGTAGCTTAAGCCTCCACTGCATGCCAGACTTGGGCCTTTTAACCTGAGACATTTAATGATAGAGATTAAACATAGGAAGTTATATGATTATACTCAAATTATTCTAAATATACACTAAAGCTTTAATCTGGTTTGGAAGACAAATTTTTACTGAATGTTGAATTCAGTTTTGGTACTAAAAAAAAGTATGAAGTGAAGAGGAACTACCCATCATGACTTCTTTTCTATCCTTGAATGACCAAGCAGTTGTTTCCCTTTTCCTTCAGGCTGTTCTCCATCTATATATTATCTGACAAAACCTTTAAAATATTAATATTCTTGCTTGTTCTTTGTCTTGTCTCACAGGCTGATGGATCTGGCCAAAGAAATGACAAAGGAAGCCCTGCCAATCAAGTGTTTGGAGGCTGTGATCCTAGGAATGTATCCTTTTTTTTACAAGACTAAATGGTTGTACAGGGTTTCCAGAAATAACATCTTAATCCTACTGTATTTATGCTCAGATATGTAAACTGTTTAATTTTCTTCTTGTTTTAGACAAGAAGCATAATAGCAAAAACAAAGGGACACCCTCATTTTCTAATTTGGAATATTTTAGTTGACTGGCAGATTCCTTTTTTATTGTACTAATAATCTAGGAATTGCATCCTGTTTTGAGAGAATTGTGTCTTATGTCACAGAATGTCATAGAACTATGTCATATGTCTATGTGCAGTTGGAATAGGATTTTCACTGCACTGCATGTTTGAATTAGTGTTAGGGGGACTGTATTATAAACGTTTGAATTGCCTTTATGATGCTAGATGATCTGCCCAGGCTCATAAATTTGAAGGCTAATAAAAAGAAATCTGATGCACCAAAGCCAGATCCAAATGCATGGATGGTTCTGGAGAACAGTTGAGATTTATCTATAGAGATTTATCTATAGAGGAAATAGGTTTGGTAGTTTGTCACACAGAAAAAAAACATAGTCCTCCAGATGTTTTAGAAGTACCTCCCCAAATCTATGCTATACAGGTAGTCCTCAAGTTACAAGGTTGTCCTCAAGTTCATTTAGGGACCCTCAAAATTACAACGTCACTGAAAAATGTGACTTATCAGCATTTTTCACAGTTGCACCATTGCAGCCTCCTGTGAGCCTGTGATTGACATTCAGGTGCTTGGCAGCTGGTTCATATTTATGACCGTGGCCGTGTCTCAAGGTCGCACGATCCTCTTTTGCAACTTTCTGACAAGCCAAGTCAATGGGGAAAAGCAGGTTCACTTAACAGCCGGGTTACTAACTTACCAACTGCAGGGATTCACTTAACAACTGTGGCAAGAAAGGTCGTAAAATGGGGCAAAGCTCACTTAACAAATGTTTCACTTAACAGAAATGTGGGGCTCAATTGTGGTTGTAACTGGAGGACTACCTGTACTAGTTTATCCTGATGAGAGATAAGAATTAAGCCCAAAATATGTTTTAAAAAAAATAGAGTGATGGTTCATTACTTTCCTTTGTTATACCACCTATTTCCTAAATATTTCCTTTTTTTAATTTAGTAAATTTTATTTAGTTTTCAAAATTTAAAAACAAAAATAAAACTTTATACATCATTATATCAACATCAAAACATCTTTTACATTTCCTTATCATCTTTCTATATACACATTTCTTTCATTATACAATTTCAACTTAATATATGAATAAATATAGAAAGATATGAATATAGATACAAGTATTTACATAGTTTCTTATTCTATACCTAATTGCCATTTTGATTTCTTTTTATTCTTAAACCATTCATATCAGGCATCCCAGACATAATATATCGACTCTTCTTTGTCTCTTAATTTCATCGTTAGTCTGTCCATCTCTGCATAGTCTAAATTTTTTTTATAACAACACCCTCTGGTGGTACAATTTCTTGCTTCCAGAATTGTGCATAGGAAATCCTAGCAGCTGTTAAAATATGTAGCATAATGTGTTTATCTTTTTTATTATATTTTTCCATTATTATTATTTCCTGAATATTTCATCATCAATAGTTACCTCACCAACCACATGCCAACACTGGACCGCTTCCCCATCAGTTTCAAAACTTACTTCTCAGGGAACTACTTCCACCATATTGTGCTGGGAGTGAACGTTGGGGGCCGCTATGGGGCGCTAGGCATAAGTCGACGCGAGGACCTCATGTACAAACCTCCCACCTTCCGCACTCTGAGTGAGCTTATTTTTGACTACGAAGAGGCATATCGGTGCTGCTGGCACACCCTCAAAAAGGTGAAGCTTGGCCAGTGTGTGTCCCATGACCCACACAGTGTGGAGCAGATCGAATGGAAGCATTCTGTCTTGGATGTGGAGAAGCTGAGCCGCGAGGACTTCCGTAAGGAGCTTGAGAGACATTCCCGTGACATGAGGCTAAAGGTGAGGGGAAGGGGAAAAAGAAGAGCTGATGGTTTAACCTACCCTTGTAAAGTATGGGTGAGTGCCCTTAAGTGAGTGCCTGGGAATGATTTTGGACCCACAGTGATTGGGTTGATTATTTAGAACAGGTGGGACAATGTCGTACACCCATGAATCTTGGAGGATGTTATTTATTTTACAACAGTTAAGCCTGTTTTGGACTTCTGTCATTTTTGTCTAGTTCCCATCTTGAAATAGAAAGGACCTGTTTCAGAATAGAAAGAAAGGTATTTGGGTCAATGCTGTTCCATCCATTCTTGGCCATCAGAGTTGAAGAGGCTCTGGGATCTATAAAATATGGGGGTGGGAAAAATTCATGTATAGTTCAGGTTGCTCACCCCTGCCTTAGTTAAATATTACTCGGTTGATGAAATCTGTCATAGGCAATGTCGTTCTTTACTCCTGGAAGGAAGGAATGATTGTTGTTAGATGTTTCTTAAGGCTAAGTCTTGGGTGTGTTCATTTGGCAAATTTTCTCTTCCTATCAGCATGATAATTAGCAGCAATTTGCTCTTTCTGTAGATGTATTTAGATGGGCTTTTATACGCAAAATTTTGGTGAAGTGTTTTGAACATTCAAAGACCTAAACAGTGCTAAAAATACAGCAGGCTCCTTCCTAGTTTTTGTATCAAGAGAAAAGCCTAAGGATATGGAGTTTCTCTTTCCCTAGATCAGCAAAGCTACTGGGCCGCCATCACCCACCAAGGATAGGAAAAAGGATGTACCATCCCCACAACGAAGCCAATCCAGTCCACATCGCCGCAATAGCCGGACAGAAAGGCGGTAAGCCTGCAATACTTTGCTTTGCCTTTGTTTTTGGTTTCCTTGATTTTGCTACAATTAAGTGCATATAACCTTTTTGTCCTACATGAGTAGAGACATATTTTACATAATTCTTCTTGTCTCAGTATATACACTTGGTACCTGCTTTTTCTCTCTGCTTTTAAGCAACCTGTTTGGTTATTGCTCCCAGTGACCTTTTGAAATGAAATGATTGATTGAATGATCAGTCTCGTGGATTTTACAGAATGACCATTAACTGAATTATAATGTCTTTCCAACAGAGCAATATTTTGCGTATTTATATGCAATTCTAGGGGACACAATGGCTCAGCAGTTAAAGGCGCTGAGCTTGTCAGCTGGAAAGCTGACTCTCTGGCTTCGAGACCTGAGCACTGCTTCAGGTCCTGCCCACCTAGCAGTCAGAAAGCATGCAAATGCGAGTAGATTAATAGATACCACTTTGGTGGGAAGGTATCACCCTCAGTGTATAGTCATGCTGGCCACATGACCACCAAAATGTCTTTGGACAATGCTGGCTTCCTTGGCTAAGAAATGGAGCACCACCAGAGTCGGAAATGACTAGACAGGGAAACCTTTACCTTCACCTCTACCTTACATGCAATTATATTCTTTGCTGAGTGGTGTTATTCCCAACAAGGGTGTCTGTTAGAAATCTGAGTTTAGAGTAGATATGGAATTCCTTGGAAAGCATTGCACAAACTCCTCCCTTCTATGAATACTCCTCACAGAAAAAGAGCGGATGCCATCTGTAAGAAATTGCCTTCTCCCATTGCATTCTTGTATTGTAAGCTCATTGTCATAATGAAAGCTCATTAATAGAAGGAAATAGGCACGGCTTCCAGTCTCCACCTCATGCCCCCATTCAAGCAAGAAAAGGATGACAGGCCTCTTCCTGACTTATTGTATGACTCACAAAAGGAGAAGAGATACTGATGTTGATTAAAACTTAGCCTGGTGCATTTGCCAAATCAAGGCTTTGAGAACTTATGCCCAGAATGTATCCTTGAAGAATACTTGGGATGATTACCTAGCTAAGCTTTACAGATAATGGTAACAATTTAAGATATTAAAATAGTTAAAAACTTTTTCTTGTTAGAAGGTACAGACTCTTTTCATTTGTTCATTTGCTGTTTTTTTTCTCTCTCTCTCCATTGTGCAGACCATCTGGAGATAAGAAACCTACAGAACCCAAAGCCATGCCCGACCTTAATGGTTACCAAATCAGAGTATAAAGAACTTCTCATTTGTGGACCATTTGGTGGAAAGCATTTGAACCAATGCTACCTATAAGATGTGCAGTGTGGGAGGGGATGCAGAGGGTACAAAGTGCATATTTTCCAAGGTATTTATTTACTCGGGGTGATAGCCTGCCTTTGCATTATATCAGGAACTAAATACACCAACTAAACAAACAAGCAAATAAAAAAGATCTTCCACCAGTTATTCATTGTTCTGCATAGTGGCAAGAGAAGATACATTTTGCAAGTAACAGTAAAAGCCCTTTCGGTGCTGTTTCTCAGCACACCCAGAAGTAGAATGCTTTTGACTTCAAAAAGCCCCATAGTAAGCTATATGTCTCCTCTCTGCTTTTGAAGAACCAGGTTAGCAGGAGATCTCAGGAGACAGACAGGGGTAGAAGCAAAACAAAAAACAAAAATACTGACTCCTATGGAAGAATTTCTTAATTTGTATTTTCTGAGAATTTTAATATTTTTAATAACTTGGGGAGTGGGGAAAGCGTACCATGTTGTTGCATATGCTCGAAAATCATCAATGTTATCCTAGTGTTTTTGTTTCAAATAATGGATTGCCTAGGATGAAGAGGCACATCATGCAACTCCCACTGCAAACTGGCTAGCTGGATCCTTAAGATACACATTTTGTAAATAGAAGATAGTTCAGGAACTGCCTGGGTTTTGGGGCATGGACCTCAGACAAATGCTATCATAGCTTAACTGGCTTGTCACGGCGGTACCTGATTGTGATGCATTCTAGAGATTAATTGGAGACCAGGTTTCCATTTTCCTCACTTTCTGGTGCTATTCTAGATTTGACTGTTGTTAGAGTAATAGAAGCTTTCGGGTGGCAGCAGAACAACCTGATACTCTCTATATGTGTGGAATTGCAGTCTCGCCATCTGGAGGGTGTCTGTTGAGAGAATGCTGCTGGGAAAGCACATCTCCTGTTTCTTGGAAAAGAGTGTCTTACTCATTTATAGTAACATGACCCTTGCTCTTTCTCCCTGACAAGATGTGAATTCATTCCTGCTGTATGAAATTGTGTACTGAGGGTTCCTAGAGTGTGTCAAGTAGTAGCAGTGTGTTTAGATATTAACACAGGGATCAGATCCTGGGATATGTCTCTTTCTGTATTCTCTTTTCTGATTCTTTCTCCTCCCTTCTTGACTTGTGCAAAATGGGTAGAAACACAAGAGTTTTTCTGTGGAACCAGTATTTTATTGCCTTTTCTCAAGGCTATATTTTAAGGCGTATTTGCATTACTTTAGTGGTGCATCTTTTTCTCTCGGATGTTTTATTAAGTAAATATTACTAATATTGGCAGAAGCCAAACTTAATCATGAACCTGCTCCATAGTTCAGTTCATATCCCTTTGACAATGAACAGGCAAACTGCAAATAGGTTGGTAGGCTTTAGAGGCATGAATAGAGAACTCTGTAGTGGCCATTGTTAAAAAGATGTGTGGACACCAGAAAGCAGGAAGACCTGGACATTTAGTATTTAGTAAGATAGGTGAAAAGGAATATGATAGTCCTCGTTAGGTGACAGTAATTTGAGAAACCTCTAAGGAATCTGATGCTAAGTCTTCACTTAACCATAGTTTATTAGCCAAGCATCTCATACACTGTACAGTTAGTACATGCAAATGATGGAAAGAAGTGATGATGGTGTAAGGAGGGAAACACAGAGAGATCTTAAAACTCTTGACCCACTCCTATTTAGATGTAGCTTTCCTATAATTGCAAGAAAAATAGATTTTATTGTTATGGTTCCCTACCATCTTTGTCACAAATATTTATTATCTTTCAGGGTTTTTAAAAACATTGTGTTTTTGTAGCAGAATAGACCTGCTATGAAATAAACACTTAAGATTCTGATGTGCCTTGCATGTCTCTACCTGTAGAAGCAGAAAGCATTTCTGGTGAATAGTATTGCATTTTATATATACTGAGAAGGGGATGATATGGGCTCAAAAACGGGGAAGGGATCTACTATACATTAGATAGTTTAGAGGCAGTGACAAGGAAGCATACATGAAATATTCCCACACTTTTTTAACTGTTGGGTGCATATAAAATTTTGAGATCATGCCATGTGTCATCTCATAGAACGACAACCAGTTTAGGATATACATATTCATAACGTGGCTATAATATGGATATGGCCAGCCATAAAATGCCTATTTAGTAGAAAAGAGCCTGGGATGATATTCCCTGTCATTTCCTCTAGCCCAGGCAGATTGTTTCATATTTTATTTTACTCTAGACCAAGGGCGTCAAACTGGATGACTTGGAGGGCCGGATCAGCATTGTAGTTGTCCTCTGCAGGCTGGCCCAGGTTGTGTGGGGGGAGGACACAGGACAGATGGCTTCCTGCAGTACCCTGCTGGCCAAAATGGGGTGTCTGGGGGCCTCCCGCAGCCCCCCCATGTCCTGTTTTAGCTGGCAGAGTGTTGCAGGAGGCTGTCTAGGCCAAAAATGGGGCATGCAGCAGTCACCTGTGGCCTCTGTGCCCTGTTTTGGCCAGCAGTGTGCTGCAGGAGGCTATTCAGGCTGAAAATGGGGCACACAGGGACTGCCTGTGGCACCCCTCCCCATGCTCCATTTTTGCTAGCAGAGGCACCACAGGCTGGTCCTTTGCTTTTTCCAGGCTGGTGCCTGCGGGCCTTAAATTTAACACCCCTGCTCTAGACTTTTTTCCTGGTTAAAGGGGAACATTTTCAGAAAAATATTTAACCTATTGTGTGGGATCCCGTGGCCTTCTTGGAAATAAAGATGTTATAGACCAGGGGTGTCAAGCTCGCAGCCTGCGGGCCAGATGTGTCACGTGTTGGCCATGCCCATGCCTGGTTTAGCGAAGGGAGGAAAAGTCCCAATAGGTCACGTGATGCTGCCATGACTACACGAGTTTGACACCCCTGTTATAGACCACTGACTTAGAGTAGGCCAGCTTCCATATATTTGCTGTAATTAACACTAGGTGGAAGTATCCTATTAATCCCACCATGTAGATCAGGCCAGGAGGGCTAAAACTACCGTTTTTGAGATTGGCTATAGTTACAGAATGTTACAAGTCTTTTTGTGCTGTCCCTCCTCCCCCCATATTGCATTCCTGTGAATTAGTGAAGTGTCTGCTTCAGCCACTTCCAAATATTTTTTTGTTTCTTATGGACTTAAGGTGTTTTTCACTGCTGCTTTGTTAACAGAGCTTGCATATCTCTGTCAAAATCATATTCCTTACTCTCTACATATCACATTAATTCTCATGGGACCACTTTAGTAATCTTATTATATGTGGCATAATACTACAGAATATATACAAGTATTCCTGCCCAGAACAAGCATGTCACAGAGATGCATTTAGAAAACTGTTGTCTGAATCCTTTCATTTTTATAAAAGTAAGGGAGAAAACATAGGAATTGGACAATATTTATCTTCAAGATTTTAATGTGTTTTTTTAAAACATTGAGTCTAGTTTTTAGGTAACATATAGTGAGATTCTAATGAAATTGTATATTAATCTATCAGCAGTTGCCTGTGCAAAATACTTAAGCATCCTACTTTTTCAAAAGTTCACTCATCAGAGTTGTATTCATTCACTTTGTATTTTGTCACCATTATGGATATATTTTGCTGCTGTTAAGCCTTCTAAAAAATAAATGGCAACAGCAGGGAAAGCCTTGATATGGTGGTGACTGAGATCAATGTTAAGCTCAATTTATTGAAAAAGTTGAGCCAAATTCCAAGATGAAATGGGAAGAAAGCATTACATCTTTGACATTCAACATTTTAGCTGAGGCCTTGTATGAAGTGACAACTGCCATTAGTTCTCTCTGAAAAAAAGCTCCATTCTGAAGCATTCAAAATATTTCTGTTGTAAGCAATAATAGGAAGGTGAAAATAAATAAAACATACAACTGAACTTACATTCTTTGACCAGTCTATGACTGAATGTGTCCCTGACTTGGCTATGAGAGAGAAAAATTTAATTGAAAAATTTGAGGGATTCCAAGCAGAACTACATATTTTGATGGATAACTTAATTGCATGTACTTAGTGCAATGTTTCTCAACCTTGATCACTTTAAAATGTGTGGACTTCAACTCTTAGAATTCCACAGCCAACAAAAAAGGACACTATGAAATGAAGGGGAGGAAACATTTCTCAGTGAAATAGAATTCACACATAAAATAAGGAGCTCAGCAAGTTTGGGCAATCTCCTTCCCTTAAAAAAGTATCCACATGGACATTGGCTTCACCCCTTGTGCTTTCCCCAATGCTGCTTTGCAAATATTCTTCATGCAAATATTTTTGTGGTGAAGGAAAAAAACCAAGAGGCTGCTCTGCAGCCATGAGAGCAGCCAGGAAAAATGGATGTAGGCAATAAAGTACCATGGCTTCAAGGAAAGGAGAACCTTAAGGAGCAGCAGGAATTCCCACCAATGGGAAGCTGGCCCTTGAGTAGTAGGAGGGAGGAAATTTCCATCATGGGAAGCTGGCCACTCTATAACTTGAGGCCAAACTTTGAGAACAACTGCTAGTTTGACTTGTAATGCCTTATGTGCAAAGCCTACAGCAGCATGGAGGAGAGGTAGTGAGCTCAGATCAAAGCAATCCATGCACACAGAAGAGCCTCAAGGTGCTTTAGGCTGAGAAGCCTTGAGTCTCCAGCTCAATCCGCATTGTTAGTGGTTGGGAATTATTTATCTTTCTGGTGCTTCTTAGAATGAAGAAGGTAGGAACTTAAGAATGGATAGAATCTTTTGACATGATAAAGCTCTATTTAGTAAGTTAGGGTCTGATGTAACAGGATCTAGTATTGACTTCTTCCAGTTCACTGTCCAGAAAATCTAGATTCATCCAGAAAATCCAGTTCTGAGCATTACAAGTTTTAAAGATGAGTAAATAGAACATTATTTTCTGAGGATGCTATGACAATGAAAAATTTAACTGAATAATGCTTTCCCTTCTGGTTTGTGTCCCAGCCTCAGTAATTCTGGGTACTTGCCTACAGTCTTTTGAGCTTCTGGTGAATGCTAAGTCACAGAACAAGAAAGGGTTTTTTAAAATCTCCTGTCAGATTCTAAAAGAGCTTGCTGACCTTATTTGTATTACTGCAGACCAGATGAGGAGTGGTAGAAGTAAATTTTTCACAGATGAGTTCACCAAGGAGTCATCCAGTATTTGAGCTGAGGTTTATAAGACCCACTTATTATTTTCCTCTAGAGAGACACTAGACTACTTGAACAGATGTCTGGAGACCCTTTGGGATGGGCGAGAGAGTTCAGAAGATGAAACTTAATCTGGACAAGGCAAGATTAGAGGTTGCTTGGGGATGAAAAGTAGCTAGTTAGCCAGTCTGGCTAGATCATTATATTTAGTGTTAGATGAGGCTGCTTTTCCAAACGGGTCGAAATGAGCACTTTGGGAATTGTAGCTAAGTGAGGAACTTAAGGTGGCTTCTATGCCTGGGAATATTTTGTATGAGCTGAAAGTGCTATGCCAGTTGTGACACTTTCTGAAAGAAATGAGTCTTAGCTTGACAGTTCGTGTATTAGAGACACTCAGAATCATAGAATCATAAGGCTGAAAGGACTCTTGAAGATCTTCTAGTCCACCCTTCTGCCCATGCCAAGAAACCTTATATCATGCCATACAAGTAGTTTCCAATCCTTTCTTGAAAAGTTCCAGTGATGGTGCACCCATAACTGGGAGGCAAAGCTGTTTCATTCTCTAATTGTTCTCACTGTCCAGAAGTTTCCCTTTAGTTCCAAGTTGGATCTCTTTTTAGCAAGCTTCCACCCATTGCTTTTTGGCTTATCCTCTGAAGCTTTGGAGAATAAGTTGACCCCCACCTCTCTATGGCAGCCTCTCATGTACCCAAAGACAGGTATCATGTCATCCCTAATTTTATTTTGGTTAAACTAGTCATATCCTTAACAGTCCCCTTAACAGTTCCTCATATGATTAATCCTATAAACTCCTTCTCATCTCTTGTCTGCACTCTTCCTAGGGTCTCAACTTTGTTTTTGTATCGTGATGACCAGAATTGGATGCAGTATTCCAAGTGTGGCCTCACTAGTGCATATCAAGCAGTATTTTCACTTCTTATGATATTGATGTTAATGCAGCCTAGAATTGCGATCTTGATGTTAATGCAGCCTAGAACTGCATTGGCTTTTTTGGCAGCTGCAGCACACTACTGGCACTTACTTAAGTGATGATGACACGTATATCCCTCTCACAGTTACTGATACAGAAAAGCCAGGTATTATCTATTCTATACTTATACATTTGATATTTCCTGCCTTGGTGCAGGACTTCACTTTTCTCACCGCTGAACAGCATCTTGCTCAAGTCTGCAAAGATCCTTCTGACAATTGCTATCTTCCAAAGTGTTAGCAATTCATCCCAGCTTGGTATCATCTGCAAATTAGATGAGCTCTCCCTCTATCCCCTCATCTAGATCATTTATGAAAATGTTGAAGATCACTGAATCCAAACAGAACCTTGAGGCACCACACAGCATGCTTCCCTCCATATAGATCAGGGGTGAAATTCAACCACCTTGGCCCGCCTTGGGAGAGGCGATAGGGATGATTTGAATTGGTAAAAAATCGCCCCTGGTTGTTATTACTATTATACCAAGTATACCAAGCCATGCCCACAGCCACGCCCACAGAGCCAGTAGGGAAAAAATTGAATTTCACCCCAATGTAGATGTAGTGTCAAACTTGTGTCATCATGGTGTCATCACGTGACGTATCACTTTTTTCCCCTTTGCTAAACTGGATGTGGGCTTGGTCAGCATGTGATGCATCCGGCCCACGGACCATGAGTTCAACAGTCCTGATGTAGTTGCATTGTGGGAAGGAAGTTGATCAGCCAACTGTGAGTTCATCTGGGTAGTACTGTCTTCTGTCTTAGAACTATTCTAAGAAATAGGTTATGGTCTACTGTGTCAAATGCTTTACTGAGGTCTAAGTATACAATACAGCATTTTCCTGATCCACTAATTTAGTGACTTTATCAAAGAAGGCAAACTTCCTAAGTATGTCTTGCAAACTTAACAAATCTATGCTGGCTTCTGGTAATGGTTTGTTTACTTCTAGATGTTCACAAATCTGCTGCTTGATTAACTTTTCCAGGATTTCCCCAGGCATTGATGTCAAGCTCATTGATCTGTACTTTCCTGGGTCCACTTTTCCCCCCTTTTTATAGATCGGAATTGCATCAGCTTTTTTCCAGTTCTCTGGGTAGTTCCCCTGTACTCCAGGAGCTGTGAAAGATTTTGCTCTGTAGTTCCAAGATCACATTTTCCAGCTCCTTCGGAATCCTGGGACGTAAGCCTTCTAGTCCTTATAAACCTTATAATCCTGTACTTGTCTAGGCGTTTTCTTACAATTTCTTGCATATGTTGACCTGCATTCCTGTTCTGTTTCCCACAGTGCTGCTTTTGGTAGGATGAACTATTTTTTCCTTTGCATGACAGTTGCAAAAAAAGAATTCTCCCTGCTGTCACCTTCTTGCCATCTTCTCCCTGTCTCTGGGGCTGCCTTTGCATATTGAAAACATGCAGGTTATGGCCATTCAGTTGTCCTGGGAGTTGAATGGTTAACAGTGCATTTGTCAGTATGTTTCTGAGACCAGTTTTAGGTCTGCATATAACCATTAAAGCCTTAAACGGCTTGGCCTCAAATTACTTGAAAGCCTGCCTCCATGCATATCAACTCATCACACTCTTAGTACATCTACATAGGGCAGGGCCTTTAAAAGAGTGGTCTTGGCCTTTCCAATGAGTTTCCATCAGGGAATCCTCAGGCCTTCTAATTGCATATATTCAAAATAGTGCTGAAAATAATTTTATTTTGCTGGCTTTCACTTTTGAGGCCCGGTGATTTAATCTGTAATCAGTGGTATTTGATTATGTTTGTATAGTAGATGTGTATCTTGTATGCCATCATGGAAGGGCTTTGCCCTATTAAAAATAGTGTTCATGTTTTTAAATAGTTCAACAGTAGCTGGGGGGGACTAAAGTTTTACTGTATGTCTTCTGTTGGGGGTTCCTTTTGCCTGATAAATAACAAATACGTTTCACAAAACTGGCAACAGTGATGGACTAAACATCTTCCATTCATGATCCATCCATGCAAGTCAGCAGAACTAAGCTACAACCAAAGTATCTTGAATAGGTACAACTAAACATGTTAAAGTATGATCATGAAGGGGTTTATAGGTAGTTGCATTTTGTTAATGCTAATGGCTTCCCGTAAAGCACTAAGTAGTATAGATTAAAAGATTCGGAGGTGTAGCTGCTTTATACTGATTAGAGTGGTGCTGAGCTCACACAGAATGCTTTGCATTTATAAATGAGCTTACTAAGGTAAATGTTGCCTAGCCTTATCCTGGGCAGTACGCCACAACAAGGTGTACTGGTATTCCTCTCCACCACTTTCAGCCTGAAGATGCAGCTTGAAGGCTGGTGCTAGGGTGAATCAAATATTTGACATATCCCCACCAAGGCTTCATCGTATAACATTGTGGGTTTGTCACTGATACACTCTATTTAGCTGTGTGAATTTGTGTGCTTACACGTAGTCCTTAACTTATAACCATTCACTTAGCGACTTTCCATGTCAGTGAAAAAAACTGACTTATGACCAATCCTTACATGATCATCATAGGGCTCCATGATCATGTCATCAAAATTCTGGTGCTCGGGAACTGGCACTGTACGTATTTACATACGGTTGCAGTATCACACAATCGTCATTTGTGACCTTCCCAGCCAGCTTCTAACAAATGTAGTCATTGTGGGAAGGCAGATTCACTTAAATTACTGCATGATACACTTAATGACCATAGCAAAAAAAGGGGGGAGCATAAAACCAGGCATAATTCACTTAATGACCATTGCAATTAATACCGGTCCCAATTATGGTGATAAGTTATGGACTATCTGTGTTTGCAATCATCAGTTGCAGAAGTGATGAAAGCAACTGTACAATGTTACGGAAAAAAAATGCTATCCTGAGATGGGACTGAGACTTGAGAAGAATTGAAAACTTCTCCCTAACCCCTGAATGGAAGGGAAGAGGTCATGTTTGCTGTAGCAGGGCAAACTAAACAAAATATAGAACAATTTACGGGAAATGCTACGGCAGAATGATGTTACTGTAGTGTTCTCTTCTCATATGCACTGATATTTTTAATTTATGCATAATTTATGCATAATTGCTGCTACCCAGACCCAACATATAGTATTTAAATTAGTTTGCACAATACTTGTCAGTATTACATCTGTTTTATCATCACATAGCAACATAGCTCCCTTGTTTCCAAGGGAGGTCACTGTCCCGCAGATGGGCGGGTGTGAGACCCTCCTCGTGAGATTGGGCCCGGGTGGTCGGTTGGGCTTGCTGCTAACGTACCTATCCCCCAGCTGCGTGGCGGTGGCCCTGCCTGGGCTGCTCGACGCCCTCTCGAGGTGGCGGTGGAGTTCCCTAGGCTTATAGTTCTGGGGACTTTAACCTTGCCGTCACTGGGGGGGCGTCGGGTTTAGCTCAGGAGTTCATGGCATCCATGGCAGCCATGAACCTGACCCAGGTGATCCATGGACCCACCCACGAGGGGGGAACACACTTGACCTGGTTTTTATCTCGGGGCAGTGGTGTAGTGATCTGGGGATGGCTCTCCATCCCCTCCCTTTATCGTGGACTGATCACTATCTCCCTGCGGCTGGTCTTTCAATTGGCTGTCCCTCGCTGCTGGGATGAGGAGCCTACACATGGTTCCGCCCCAGGCGCCTAATGGACCCGGATAGGTTTCAGACGGCGCTGGGGTTCTTGCCCGCCTCCCTCGACCACCTCGGTCCCGAGACGCTGACGCCGCCTGGCAAGGGCGGCGTCGAGGCGCTCGACCGGGTTGTCCCCTTGCGGCCTCTTCCCCGCCGTAGCCCCGATGGCCCCCTGGTTTTCTCCGGGAGCTCCGGGGGATGAAACGGCGGAGAAGATGCCTGGAGAGCAGATGGAGGTCCAGCCACTCCGAATTCGACCGTGTCCAGTTGCGATCCTATATTAGGACCTATCTGGAAGCAATCAGGACGGCGAGGCGTGCTTACTTCTCCCTCTGATTGCGTCTGCCGATGATCGCCCTGCTGCCCTGTTTCGGGTGACCGCTCCCTCCTTCAATTGAGGGGGGGATGACCCGTTGCAGGGCAGAGCAGAGGAATTTAGCTACATCTGGCGGATAAGGTCGCTCGAATCCGTGCTGGCTTGGACTCTGATTGGCAGTGGTCTGATGATGGGGTGGCGGTGAGTCTGGTGGAATCTACCTGGGTTGAGTTTGACCTGGTCTCCCTCGATGAGGTGGACAGGATCATGCGGAGGCTGTCTTCCACCACGTGTTTATTGGACCCGTGCCCTTCCTGGTTGGTATATGCCTCCAGGGAGGTTACGTGCGGCTGGCTCCAGGCAGTTGTTAATGCTTCTTTGAGTGAGGGAGTCTTTCCTGCCGCCTTGAAAGAGGCGGTGGTGAGGCCCCTCCTCAAGAAGCCTGCCTTGGACCCGGCCGTTTTGAACAACTATCGTCCTGTCTCCAACCTTCGCTTTTAGCGAAGGTTGTTGAGAGCGTGGTGGTTCAGCAGCTTCCCTTGTTCCTGGAGGAAACTGAGTATTTAGATCCGTATCAGTCGGGCTTCAGGGCCGGACACAGCACGGAGACAGCATTGGTCGCACTGATGGATGATCTCTGGAGGGCTCGGGACAGGGTTTTTCCTCTGTCCTAGTCCTTTTAGATCTCTCAGCGGCTTTCGATACCATCGACCATGGTATCCTTCTGCAGCGGCTTAGAGGACTGGGGGTGGGGGAACCGTTTTGCGTTGGTTCTCCTCCTTCCTTTCGGGCCGCTCGCAGTCGGTGTTGGCAGGGGGGCAGAGGTCGGCCCGAGACCCCTCACTTGTGGGGTGCCGCAGGGGTCTGTCCTTTCGCCTCTCCTGTTTAATATCTACATGAAACCGCTGGGTGAGATCATCCGAGGTTTGGGGTGAGGTATCATCAGTATGCTGATGATACCCAGCTTTATATCTCCACCCCAGGCCAGATCAGTGATGCTCTCTCCGTGATGTCCCGGTGCCTGGAGGCGGTACGGGTCTGGATGGGTAGTAACAGGCTTCAGCTCAACCCCACCAAGACGGAGTGGCTGTTCTTACCGGCATCTCGGTCTTTATTGGATGTACCATCTTTGGTCATGGGGGGAGAGGTGTTGCCCCCGTGGATAGGGCGAGAAACCTGGGTGTCCTCCTGGACTCACAGCTCGGTTTGGAGGAGCATGTGGGAGCTGTGGCCAGGGGGGCTTTTGCCCAGGTTCGGCTGGTTCGCCAGCTTCGCCCTTATTTGGACCGAGATGCCCTTCGAACGGTTACTCATGCGCTTGTCACCTCTAGGATTGACTACTGCAATGCTCTCTACATGGGGCTTCCCTTGCGGACGGTCCGGAGGCTTCAGCTGGTGCAGAATGCGGCCGCGCGGGTTGTGATGGGGGTTTCCCGATACTCCCATGTTACACCCCTCCTGCGCGGCTTGCATTGGTTGCCGGTTGCCTCTCGGGTCGCCTTCAAGGTATTAGTTACAACTTATAAAGCCCTTAATGGCTTGGGTCCAGGGTACTTGCGGGAACGCCTCCTGCCAGCATCACTCTCCGATCGCCCTGTTCGCTCTCATAGGAGGGGCCTCCTTGGGGTGCCGTCAGTCAGATATTGTAGGCTGGCGGTCCCCAGGGCTAGGGCCTTCTCTGTGGGAGCACCTGCCCTTTGGAATCAGCTCCCCGTCGATCTCCGTTTGGCCCCTGACCTCCGCTCCTTCCGCCGGGACCTGAAGACTTGGTTGTTCCAGCGGGCCGGCCTTGAATGACCCGGGGGGGTTTTTTATTCTATCTTAACTTTATTTGGCTTGTTTACTTGTTTAATTTTGTTTTATTGTAAATTTTTCTTTGTTTTAATGTTCGCCGCCCTGAGTCCTTAGGGAATAGGGCGGCATACAAGTCGAATAAATAAATAAATATTTGCTGAAAGCCTTAGCTGAAGTTCTGCACTTCCTAATCTTGTGACTGGTTGGCTATATGTCTCTGTGTTGTGATATCCATTTTCAATGTTTATACACTGGATAATGTACAAAGCATCAGTGTCTCTGTTGGTCAGCCTCCAATTAGCCTGGCTGTTTCTTTTGTATCACAAATCAATAGATATGATAAAATCTAATGTGATCACCCACTAATTCTACATCAGCTTAAAGCCCTGGTTCTTGCTCTCTTGAAAGCAGTTTTTGCAGTTCTGAAGCTGGTTGAGTGCAAAAGAAATGTACAGATGTGATTATGTGTGCCATTACTGATTTCTTGCTAAGAAACTTCTAGTCACTGAAGAGATCCCTAGAACCTAGTTCATGCCTGCCTTATTTTAAGGACATATTGGCCATAAATCAACGGTTAGCTTTAGGGCTCTGTGCAGAAATATACTTTATCTTAAAAATGTGTGCAAGGAATTTTCAGTGCAGTCCTTTTGTCACAGACTGCTGGACCTATCCAGTTAATAGGCCAGAAAGTGAGCTTAGCTAGGCTCCTTAGGGAAATCTGAATGAAGCATGATCTCAGCAACAGATGTCGTTATCTACAAACCACTCTCTTGGCATGATATGCTCACCACCTGCCTCAAAACAATTCTGATTGCTTGTAGTATAGAGATCCTCTAATTTTGTCAGATGGTTCCAAGGGAAATGAGGGCATTGCTTTTAAGACAATCAGTATGTATCACATTTTAGCAGTTTTTGTTGTTTTCAGGTCTGTTGTCATGACAGCAAAGTACAGTTTTGTTTCCTTATGGATGATCATGTTTGTGTATCTTTTGTGAACTACCCCCACCTCCTGGTTCTGTGTTCTTATACCACTGATACTTAACCTGTATAGATTTAGTTCTTGTTATCCTTCAATTTTGTATTCCTTATCCCGATTCTTGTTCAGAATTAAAGTTTGTTTATGCTTATTTTTAAATCTTGTGAGTCATAAAACAATTGTTTATTGATGTTGTCATTAATGAGTAAGACTTCTCCCCAAATAAAAAGTTTAGGTACATTATTACATCAGACTTCCAGGAATGGCCTGTTCAGGGACAATACATACTGCAACCATCAATTTTACAATGATTATTCTGTACTGCCAAAACTGCAGTGAGTTGTTTTAAGCAGCTGAAAAGCTCCTAACAATATTCCAAGACAGAATTATTTCCAATAAAGAGCTGGCATATGTCCTATTACCTTACTAGCATGCTCTAAATGACAATACTTAGCATGGAGAATCCTTTTTTATATGTATGTTGGGATATGTGCATGAACAAAAGGGGCAGCGGTTTCAGTGCATTGCTACTTTTATCATGTTGATGAAAGCCTCCAAACCTGCAGATTTCTCTTATTTGGATCCTTAAGAACACAGTCCTGTATGCATTTACTCAGAAGTTATCTGGAGTACAATGGGGCTTATTCCCAAGTAGTAAATACAAGATTGCAGAGTTAAGTCTCTGACTTAAGTATTAGAACAAAAACATTATCACTACAAAACATTTTGCAGAAAGAAGCTACACCTAAGGCCGGAAGCATATGCCACAGAGAGCAGAGGGAATAGAGTTAGGATTTTCAATCGAATTTGGCAGGTGGTTAGTTTTATTAAAGTAAGTTTAACCCGACTTTTCCCCTTAAAACTAAGAAAAGTTCCTTCTCTCTTCCAATAACCAGAGTTTTGATGCAATCTTGGAATTGCATGTGGCTCATGAGCTATTTATCTGTGCTCCAAGATGAACATTTATATGCCTATATACCAATCAGTCAAGAGTTTGTGCAGAACATCAGAACCCTCCAATTATAGCTCAGTGAAAAACACAGTACCTGAAGGACCTAGTTGTGTAATAGGGTTGACCATTACCTCCTGTAGCTTGAGTCAACATGCAAATTGTTACAGATCTCTGGAATTCTAACCTAAACATTTTCAAATCAACCCATAGCAGAGCAGAAAAATCAACAAAAGGCAGTTAAGAATCTTAGTAAGAATTATAATGAACAGTACTTTTTCCAACTGAAAAGATAAAGACTCTTTCTTTCTGCTCCGTAAGAGAAAGAATCTGAAATTTAGGCTTTATTATATTGTGGTGACCTCCTGAGGGAAGTCCCGTGTCCATCTTTTCTAGCATCTTTACCAAAGCCTCTCACAAAAAGGGCTTCAGTTCACTCTTTTTCCAGACTCAACTGACTGAATTGACAACTTTTTTGAAATTAGAAAAAAAGTATTTATTTTTCTTTCAAATTTAAGAAAACATTTAAAATACTTAAAGCTCCCAATGCATTTTTTCCAATACAATGTGGCGCACAGCCTGCACATACTGTAATAAATTTTCTATATATCGAGAAAGGGAGTTATTTACAGACCAACCATTACTCTGAATCACATATTCATTTAACGATCTGTCAATATGTGTTTAAAAAAAAAAATGAGCAGCAAATGTCATGCCCACTCTGAGTTCCCAACAACGTGGCTTCCATTTTTTTAAAAGCATCTGTCATTTTCTATTAGCTTTGGCAGTCCTTATTTGCAACTCTACTTGTCACCAGAGACAGCCAAAAGCATCCCAAAGTAGTGAATCAGTGTGTAAAAAGCCTCTTGAAGAACCTGATAATAAAATGCAATGTTCTCAGAACAGAGAATAAAATTAATTTTTAATCTGAAGAGGAGTTTTCAAGAAGCTTTGTTGACATGCAAACAAATTAAATTGCCAGGAAAATCTTTATGGAAAAGTAACTGTGTTAGTCAGGGGATGCCAGCTGTGAATTAATTCCATTACCAAACAGACAAGAGAGACATGCCAATAAGCGTTTACCTGTGCAAACAGGATCACTGGAAGCAATAGCTCATTAGCTTTCAAAAAAATTAAAATCACTATACTGTCACTCTGAGTTGAGTGCAATAGTAAACAGTATAGAGATCCCTTGCTGCCTGCAGCACAAAGCAAAGTGTGTGAGTGTGTGTGTGTAGCCCACATTACATGAAGACTCCGTTCAGATTTTTGTGATACTCCACGACACGCCCTGCTAACAGATGAGTGAGTGAGCATACTTTCAAACCAGAGGAAGACCAAACAGACAAGACTGCCAATTGGCAGGATGCCCTTTAAGGTGATGCAGTAGCCAGACTATAGGCGGACATAAAGTGGCAGTGAAGCTCAGACTAGGATTGCAGAATTCTAGAGTAAACCAAATCATTATTTCCTCATGAAAAAAGGGAGAAAAGAACAAGGACATCTCAAAAATAGGGAAGGGGGGAGGGTGGGGGAAGATCCTTTTTTTTCTTTTCGCTCGCTGATGCAAACTTCAGTGGCATGATTTTCCCATTCAGGCCAACTCTAAGAGAGTCTTGAAGATCTGGCACATGATTAGAAGTCAGGAATCTCTAGCCCAAAACTGGCCAGCAGACAAAGATGATCAGATGAACAGAAAGGATTTGGCAAGCCATTTGCTGACCAAAGGATGTCCTCAGAGAGGAGGGAGAGGCGGCCAAGCAACTTTAGGGCTCCATCTTGGTACATCCTGCGATCTAAACACAAAACAGAACAGGAAATATAAACCCACAAAAGAAAGCTGTAACCAGGCAATCAGAAGATAAAACGAAATGCAGAAGGAGATACAAATAAGTCACAGCAATGTAAGAAATACATATTTACAATAGATACATTTCAAAGTCCAGACATTCACCAGGCCTCTTGATATACTTTTCTACATTTTTTAAAAATGTGACATGATTATGTGTCAATGGCAAGTTCTCAAAAGTCCATATAATTCCTTTTCAGCATTCAGAAGAATGTGAGAGTGAAACAAATGACACAATAAAAATGTGTTTCCAGTCATACTTCTATATATATGTGTGTCAATTTCTTGGCTTCCATGCAGCTAAATTTTTTTTTATTTTTTAATTACATTTATATGCCGCCCTTCTCCGAAGACTCAGGGTGGCTTACAATTTTTGGGATACAACCCAATGTGCTCAGCAATAGCCTTCATTCCATTGTATATGCCTGCTTATTACTAAGCGGCATTTTTACAAGGTCAGCTAATTGCCCCCAACAATCTTGGGTCCTCAATTTACCTACCCCGAGAGGATGGAAGGCTGAGTCAACCTTGAGCCTGGTGGGATTCGAGCCTACAGTAATTGTAGGCAGCTGGAACTTAAATGCAGGCATTTAACAGCCTGAGCCACCAAGGCCCTTTTAAACTCTGTTTTCAACTCACTCGTCAAGTTAAACCCCAAATGAATGGAAGAATGAGCAACTCCTTGCTCAGAAATAATCATCAACATTTCTTCCCAGAATAAATTAAGGAAAGGCTGGAATTAGTATTTGACATGGAACAAATATCCATTTCTGCAGGAAGATCAGTTTCTGTTCAGAGAGCTGGACAATTTTCCTTTCCTCATGAAGTTCTCTCCCTTCATCTCACAGAATTTGCACCAGTAAATTCTTCATGTCTTATGGATTTGGGAAAAGAGAACACAAGAAAGAAGGAGAAAGCTCCACTGCATAAATAGAGGTTCATATAATTTTAAACACCCCCTCCCCACACACACATCTGACAATCATTACAGAAAAGCCATAAAAGCAAAAAAGATGCGCAATCAGAACCATAGTTTTCGAGCTGAAATTACAGAACGTGTGCCTACACGTGAAAGTAAACTGATTCAATGTCCCACTGAATTAATAAAAGTTACCAGACAATACATATGCTTGCTGAAGAAAGAGGCCTACTCACATTCTTCCTGATCATTCTTGATTGGCATTGCTGAGTAAAAGATATAATCCACAGTGGCTCCCACTCCCATTGGCATGGTTGTAATCTCTTGGCAACCTCTCTCGGGCAGGAAATGGTTGTAAGCTGAGGTCAGGTTAAGGTTGTGGTGAATACTGCCTGGATACCTGTACCCAGGAAAGAAATTCCACCCCAAAATAGAAGAGGGGGCAGATGACATTTAACCATATGACTGGAAGCAAGAAAAGCAAACTAAGCTAGCATTCACTAGTACTATGCTTCAGAAATTTACTCAGATAAAAGCTCTATGCCAAGAACTGATGATTATCTGGGACACAGCTTATGAAAAAGAGGTCTATCTTTGTTTTCTCTGTCTGCACTCCCAACAAAATCAATTATTTGAAGCTTTGTCAGAAGAAAATGCCAGTGATATTCAGGCAACATCCCCATTTCCAGTAGTTTTTTTTAACCGTTGTTGAATGCTCATGTTGTTTTCAGGCTAGTTACAGTCTAAGGAATTGTGCAAAGGACAAATATAATATATATTGCAGCATTTCCATCCACAAATGCAAGTTGCAGACTGTTCCAGGAGAGCATACTGGGAAAGGGCTGGCATTATCAACCAAACCAACTCTATGAACTTTGCCCAGGGTTAGATTGTGATGGAAAATGCTCTGAAGATGAAGGGCACGTTTCCTTAGGCTTAGCCATAATGCCAAATATTGCTAACTGTTCAAAAATAACGAATGTCAAAAGGGAATCTGAGAATATTTATAACAATCCTCAAACTAAAAAAAATATCTGGAACCTTATTAATATCACATTCAAAAGGAACATGAAGCAGTACCTTGTTCTAGAAAATCTCGCTACAGGTAGTCCTCAACCTACAACAGCTCATTTAGTGACCAAAGTTACAACAGCACTTAAAAAAAGTCTTATGGCCATTTTTCACACTTACGACCTTTGTATCATCCCCATGGTCAGGTGATTTACATTTGGATGCTTGACCACTGACTCACATTTATGACGGTTGCAGCATCCCAGAACCATATGGTCACCTTTGGTGACCTTCTGAGAAGCAAAGTCAATGGAGAAACCAGATTCACCTAATACCTGGGTTACTAGTTTAACAACTGCAGTGATTCATTTAACAAAGAAAGTGGGGAAAATGGGGAAAAACTCACTTCACAAATTTCTCACTTAGCAACATAAATTCTGGGCTCAATGGGGGTTGTAAGTTGAGGACTACCTGTAGTTCCAATATTCACACTCTGCTCTGACTCACGTGATCAAGAGATTCTTGCTTCGCTTTCCTCTAGTTATATAATCACAGACTGTTGACAAAATGTCTGCCTTAACCTCACACTGAAAAACATTCACTTTTTTTTAATTGCAGACTTCCCCAATCTGATAGCCCCAGGTGTGCTGGAGCTCTCCAAATCCCAACCCAGCATACTGATTACCTTGAACAAACCAGTTCTGGATCAGAGTTGTTCTCTACAATGAGGTCTTTAGGCCAATAGGTAGGACGGTCTGCAATGCAGCAAAACAAAAGCAAAAAAACACAAACACTTGATCAAACACACTGGCCTGTTTCCAATATTTGACTCTGTCATCAGACATAACAAAACCAGCTGTGTCCAACGTCCTATATCAAAATACATCAAGTGCCAAAACTCAAGAGCTTAGTTTCAATATTCTATGCAAACTACCATCTTTTTTGCACAACAGCCTGGAAAAACTTCCACAACTTTCTGAATAAATCCAAGCACCAACATGTATCACATTAAAAATGGGTTTGCCTACTTTGACTCTGCCGTGGCTGCATTCTAACAACATTTGTGCAGACATGAAACAGAAGACAAAAATTAAGGCCCAAAAGAGAAATAACACCAGCATTTTTAAAGTACTAGATATGATTCAGAACTGAAAGAAAACATTGGGAGCAAACAGTGATGGCTTCAGGAATTCTTCCCAACCACTAGATATGGCCATAGAAGGTGCCTGCATTTTCTTCTGTGTAGCGAAATAGCATGTTGCATCTGTGAGAGATGCATGTGTGCACACTTGCACTTTGCCCCCAATCATTAATCAAAATCAAGTTGCATGCATACATGTTGCCTGCATGTATGTGTCTGGGCGCTGAGACCCACAGGTCAGGCCGCACACTAAGTCAAGTGGTCAAGAATGCTTAGAATGGAAGAGTTGTAGCATTCCAATCCAACATCCAACTCTTTTTCCCATGTGGATGCAATGGGAAATTTTTTTCTCCCCATAGTCCCTGGCCAGATCCATTACATTTTAAAACTCTGCCAGTTTCTCCATTCAAATTAAATTTGATCCTGTTGTGTTCAGTTTTCAGAAAGTTATCTCATTGGGGAACAGCATTCTGATTCTTTTATATACAGTAATTTCTTCCCAGCTTCAACTTCATAGGGCATAACCACAGATTTAATCATGAAACATGAAGGGTCAATGTATTACTTCAATAAATTATTCCAAAGCTACCCACAGTCTGCAGAACTCATTGATCATCTTCTGATTACTATGAAAATCAAGCAAGACTATGCAGGATATCTTTCCCTACTGGGGGAAATCCAATATGGATTCTCATACTATTAAAACCACCATGCAGAGCCAATAATGCCCAGTATAAAGTCCAATACTTCCACCACTACTTTGGGCTAAAGGTTACTTTAACCCTGCGCACAAGCAGCACTTCTGCAGCATCTTGTTAAACATTAAAAATTTCCCGCCGTGAGGTATATTATTGTTGAAAGAGGTAAAAATAGGGAAGAATCTTGGATACCTGGCACAGCATCTGTCACACCTTCCAACAGGATCAAGTCTGCAGGTCGCTCACAGGCAACATCACAGTAACGGAACTGAAGCAGGAAGTCACGACTGTATTTAAGTCTGTCTACAGAGGAAAATCAGACACCCCCCCGGCCCCCCAAAATTAGAATGGCTACAGTGTATTCAAACATCATTTGTAATCTACTTTCCGGCTGATAATTGTTAAAATGAAGCTGCAATGCCCCCACGCATCCATGCAGATACAATTTCAAATAGTAAGAAAGAACTCATAAAACAAACAAAAATGGAACCCTTTCTTCAACCCTGCAAAGTCATTAATTGTTCATTCCCACATCATCAACAATGATCCTGTTTACTCAGTGAATGTACAACTGTCATTGAATAGTGTGTGCACGTAGGTAAATAATTCTTTAAACAAAATGAGGAACCCCAGAGGCTAAAAAGCTGTCATTCTGAGGACTCACACTGAAAAGAAGACATCTCTTTCTGAACATACAATACTGAAAAGCACAAGACCTACAATTTCAATTTTACCGTGAGATTCACCTGACTTCTTGCTTTGACAAAGAGTGATATACTGGCAGTCATCTGTTATACCCAGGCAGCCAGGCCACAGAGGAAACAGTAATTTCCGCTGGTGTGGGTTCTGACAGAATTCCTCCTGTCCAGACACCTGTGCAGGCCAAAGAAAAAAGAAGAAGAAAAGAACAGAACACAAAATACCCACCAAATAATTTGAGGAAAATAATCCAAAGTTCCAAAAATCTGAACAACCATGTGAAAATCAGAAACCCAGAACCCATAATCTAAAACAGTGTTTGTCAACCATAATTGTTTGGATTTTAACTCCCAGGCTGAATTAGGAATTCTGGGGGTTGAAATCCATACATCTTAAAATTGCCAAACACTGATCTAGAATATAAATGGAAGAATACTAGGGATCCATTTGCATTAACAAGCAAATTAGTGACTACTACAGAGAAAGAACTCCTCACCCTACCTGACTACTAAATAAAGACTTTGGAAATCTAGCTGAGCAAGATGTTCTGAAAGTTCAAATCTTCCTGTTTTCTGTTAATGTAGTAGTGTAGTAGGATGCAAGAAGTGTGTGTGTGTGTGTGTGTCTTTTACCCTGAAGAGAGAAACTGCACTTCTATCACACTTCCCAGCTGTAGCTTGGTAGGTATAAGAGGACTGAAAAAAGGGGGAGGGAGGCTGCATAGGACTTAAAGTCCATTTCTGCCACAGCAGCATCCCAATATTAATTGAAAATAGCACTTTCTGCCACAACTTGATTACACACAGCCTCTATAATAACCAGGTCAGTTTACAGACAGGGCCTCCTTGGGGTACTGTCAGCCAAACAATGTCGGCTGGCGGTCCCCAGAGGGAGGGCCTTCTCTGTGGGGGTGCCCACTTTGTGGAACCAGCTTCCCCTGGAACTACGATTGGCCCCTGACCTCCGCTCCTTTCACCACGGCCTAAAGACTTGGTTATTTGAACAAACCGGCCTGGCCTGAGGGCGGGGGGGCTTTCATTTTAAATGATTTGTGGTTTGGGTTTTAAATATTTATTTGGTCTAATTAGTTTAATTGTTTTTTCTAATTCTTTTAACTTTTGTATTGGGTGTTTTTTATGTGAGCCGCCCCGAGTCCTTCGGGAGATAGGGCGGCATATAAGACCAATTAAATAAATAATAAATAAATAAATGAACTAAGCCTGAAAAAGTGCTGTGATGCAGAGAAAAGCAAGCAAGATTCTCAGAAGGTGCTGGAAACCATAAAACTATTTAAGAGCTCAACCGAGACTATCTAGTCTCTTTCTTTTGCTTACCTTCCAGGCTGGCATTCCATGATAGTACAACTGGCCATTCCGGATGAACTTATATAGCGGGGAGTCAGGCACTGAGTTCAGGTCCCCACATAAGATGATGGGGCAGTAGCTGCCGTCAGCCAGTTTTGCGGTTTTGTCAATCTCTGCCAAGAACAGAGCCATCTGTGCCAGTTTGATGTCTCCCCGACGGGGACTGTACAATACATGAGTGTTTGCCACACACAAAGGACTGATTGCCTTGTCTCCCAGGTTTTCTGTTAACAAGGGTTGTAGTAGTAGCACCAGGCCCACATTGTCCCTGCTGAGGATATCCAAACCGGGCCGGAAGTATTCCACAGGGCTAGCACTGATCAGTTGGAACTTATTCTGCTTGTAACAGATTGCACAGCCATCTGTCTTTCTTCCTGTCCGCCGCTTGTAGATACAGGTAAAGCCTATGGCCAAATGACAAAAGCTTCTTGTTACACATGCCTCTTATGTCTACTTCGATCTTTGAGATGAAGAAGCCACTGCTCATATCTTGGCTCAACTCCACTCAGAAAGCAATGCATGGGAAAGGAGAAGCAAAACCAAAGCTCTGTACACCCTCCCACCCAAAGCATTATTTGCACTAGAGCTTCAGAGGCATCCATGAAGCTCCAAGCTTCCCCAAACCGTGTCTGCCATCGAAGTAAAGCCAATCACCCCAAGACATCAATGGCTGTGAAATACTGAGTAAGAGGCATTTTTACTGATCCTGGTTGGAGCATCAAGAAGCATATTCTTGAGCTAAGCTCAATATCAGAAGGAACTTTTACCCATCATCATCAATGTTGGCTCCAACTGCTCCCAATAATGATTCTCTTGAACTTCTTGGAGACAGAGAATCTAGAAGAAAATAAAAGCTTTCTAAGGCTGAAGAAATTAATTATTTTACACCACACACATTTCACTTCTCCCAAATTGATTACCCTCACTAATTATATTTGCCATAGAAGGAAAAATACAGATAGTCCTTGGTTAATTAGGAGAATTGGGACTGGAGTTGCTGGAAAGCATTGTGGTTGTAAAGCAAGATGCCGCTTGGCTGCACCCCTTAGTAGTGGAAAAATCCTTTTGGTTGCTGTTGTTGAGCAAATCCCACACTGACTTTAAGTAAGGACGTCATGGGGTCAACATTTGCAACTTACTATTAGCTTCCCCCCACACTCAATTTGTATGTCAGAAGCCAGTAAGGAGGTCACAAATGGCAATCACACAATAGCGGGGATGGTCAGAACTTCAAGGACCAGTCATAAGTACCACTCATTCAGCACTGTCACAAATTTGAATGGTAACTAAACAAGGGGTTAAGGGAGGAACACCTGCCTAGCAGACTTTGAAATTGTACACAATTGTATATTCAAGTGAAAAACAGAGAGAGAGAAAAGTGTTAAAAAAGCATGAGATTAAACAGATATGAATATGTAATGGTATGTGGCAAAGGGTGGTATGGTGAAGAGGTGCTGGCTAAGAAACAGTCAGATAAGACACAGCCCAGTCCAGAGGTGTGTAGTGGATGGAGCAAAAGGGACCCTCCCTAAGATATCAGGCTGCAAAGATGACAGTGGGAGCAATTTACTTGCAGACTTTTATGATTGTTATTGTAGCTTTACAATATAGTAGAATTAGTTTATCTAGTTGTGCTTTCCATCTACCTGATAAGGCTGACAGAATTGTATTAGCTCAAAGGCTAAATAGTTCTCTCCCCCTCAAAAAGTGACTCTTAATTATTCAGAAAAGATAGGCGTGAAACACAGACTTTGAGTGAGGAGTAATCTTGAAGCTTCATTGTAAGGCAAGACATAATGGGCCTTGCATTTTCTCTGCTTCCTCTTACTACCAATATAAGTAAATGCAGGCAGTCCTCATATGCCGACGCTCATTCTCTGACTGCTCAAAGTTGAGGGAGCGCTGAACGGGTGGTCCTCCAAGTTCCAGCCATCATAATGTCCCCATGGTCACGTCATCGCAATTTGGGCATTTGGCAAACAGTTTGTACTTATGACGGTTGCCGTGTCCTGCAATCATGTGATTGCCATTTGTGACCATCTCTGCCAGCTTCCCACAAGTAAAGTCAATGGGGAAGCCTGCAAGGAAGGTTGCAAGTCTCTCTGGTAAGCCCTACCAGCATTCCTATGCTTGCGCCCTGCTGCATCCTCCATGCCCTGGCCTTCCTCCATCTGTGTCCTGCTATGCCATCCCAGCCTTCCTGCACTCGTAATTGTCACACCATCCATCCCCTGGCCATCTTGCCTCACACTTGACCACACTGTCCATCCCCTCTTCTTGCACTTGTGCACAGCCTGCACTGCATGTCCTATGGCCAACGCTGTGGCACCCATGCACTCCTTACCTGGGACTCTTGTGCCTCCTGCTTAATGATCTGTGTACCTTGGGACTGCAACAGCAACTGGTACTCCTGGGATTGTTATTGC
Organism: Naja naja; assembly: GCA_009733165.1. Classification (NCBI taxonomy): domain Eukaryota; kingdom Metazoa; phylum Chordata; class Lepidosauria; order Squamata; family Elapidae; genus Naja; species Naja naja. Next base: position 319,815,548 of record CM019148.1, read on the forward strand.
TAAGTAATGCAATCATGTGACATCACGCTTTATGACTGCATAACTTAGTGACAGCAATCCTGATTCCAATTGTTGTTATAACCTGAGAACTACCTGTATACTCAAATACAGCAAAGCCACCAAGTTATACTCACATCAGGATCCCAGTGCTGGATCTCCTGTAAGAGATTTGCAAGACGATAGCTCCAGTTTAGGGTATCCGGATGGCAATGCATGTAAAGATGTGGACACTGCTCAATCAGGTCCTGGGCCAGAATGTTGTAAGACATTACTCTGAATTCAAACAGAGACCCACTCTCTGGGTTCAGCTCTGGGTTGCAGGCAGAGAGATCTTCCCAGTCTCTCCACAAAATCTCTGTACAAAAGCAAAAAGTGCAAGGCATAGTTTGTATCTATGCTGGAGATGTCAGTTTGTGGTTGAAACCCTGTTAGCCTTGAGAGCAAAAAGCAATTTGAGGGAGGATTAACTTTAACTAGAATCTGAGCCTTTGCTATATAGTAAATTACCAAGTCACAAAGGCTGGTTTAACATAAATGCATCCTTTCACTTTTCATTTTGAGCAACTCATGTGCCTCCTACTTGTTTTGAGTTAGAATATCACCTGAATGCATGAGAAAAACTACAATTGTGTTAGCCATCCAGAGCTGTTGTCAGATGGGGAAGGGGAATAAAATTGATAAAATACATTCATAAATAAATAAAATTACAGCTAAGATTTTCATTGAATGTATTTATGGCTTTATTTTTGTTTGTTCCAGCAGCTGCATACTGCATTTGTATGATATATTTGGAAAGTTACACATGATGTAACCCACTGAAAATTAGAGGGGAGAAGTATAAAGTTCAATTTTTCAAAACAGTGTCAATCTCTTATTATTTCATTTAAAAATCTTTTTTTAAAGTTAAATGTTGTACAATATTCTGATGTAACATCACCTAATTTGACCTACAGAACAAAACTAGACATAACAATAAGGCTACCTCTGTATTTAACCTAAATAAATTTTTGCTGTACAACTGAGTAATTCTGATTCTTCCAGAGGACAAGAGAATTTCCCTTTACTAACACAACAGCACTCTGCAAACAAATACGTTATAATTCACAACCACATTTTTAGCGTGACAGACTACCAGCTTTTATTCCAAAATTAAAACTATTCAGAAGCGAGCATTTGGGCAATATATTCAGAAATACCAAAGTAGCCTTTGGATACCTCTCTGAAATGGATTCTGGAAATTTATTCTATAAGGGTGACTGAACTCCCCACAAAATGTTATTTATGCCATTCCAGTCTGAAGGCAAGTGTTTGAAAAGTTCCTGCCTATACATTGTAGCCGGGTATTTTTCTTAAACATAAGTAATGCAGTAGATTAAAGTAGTATGCATTATTGGTATACTTGTACTAATTATTTTACATATTTTGTCCTCATTACCACTCACTGTGTAATATCTCTAACCATCAAAGGAATATAGAACATTCAGCAGACACCTTGAAGGATTTCAAAGAAAGGCAAGACTGAGAGGTGTTTCCACAATATTTAACTTAACTAATATTCACACATTGTAGAAAGCATCAAGTCACATTCTAATAGTAACTTGGCTCTTACCCAGTAAGGTCAAAGTCACACAATGAAATGCATTAGCACTCACCATGATAAGGTATCTCTAGGGGGAGTGGCTGAAATTGACCTGCATCTGCAAAAGGCCACATTACTGCCTCGGCTGGTATCACATCATTCTCCTGGGCAGGACTCCAGGCTAACACAGCAGGATCTTCAATCCACACTTCTGTGGACGACATAGAAGCATCCACCTCTGGAGGATCACCCTCTGTCCGTACTGCTGCCCATGGAGCACTGACTTCCACATCCTCTTTTTCCTCCGTTGGTGAGCTTGCCAGAGTAGGTTCTACAAATTCCTGTAGCTCAGAAGATCCCTCAGTGGGGACCCCTTGCAGCAGCTCCTCCTCCTGCTGCTGCTGCTGCTGCTGTTCCTTTTCCTCCTCTTGGCCATTAGACTGTGGTGAGACAATCAAGTTGCTTAAGCTTGTCATCAGTAGCTTTGGGCCTTCTTGCCACTCCACAGCCGAAATGGCTGATACTTGGTCCAGTTCTGAAGCCCTCTCATTAGTGCAACCCCCCCCAGCCCCCTTCTCCAGCCACTGCTGCAGCAGGGCTTGCTTCTCCTCCAAGTCTGGCTTCCCACCAATTGGAGCAGAAAGGCCGTCTATAGATGTGCTCTTTGGCAGAAGCGCGTTCTTTCGACAGGTAAAGAAAGCATCTGTCAAAAATATGAACACATGTTGCCTTTAGAAACAAGCTCACTTAAGGGTAGTAAAATTAACTACAATGGTGCCTTTAAACAATTCACAAACACCAACAAATGCTGGCACGTGGCAAATCTCTGTTTTCTAAATCAGGGATTTTCAACTTCTCTGGGACAGTAAGCAAGATTCAAATTTTGAGAGTCCATTGTGGGTACATTCACAAAGTGCTTGACTGGTGGTAAGGGTAGGGCAAGAAGTTTGGAAAGCACAAAGAAATGTATTGGTGAACATGTTGTTGCTTTTGGAATCAAAGTAGGGAGCCAGAATTTATAACAATTTTGCACTACAATATGTAAGTCTCACATAGGACTTTGAATATTTGGGCTTGGCAACATTAACATTTTATCATTTAGCTGAATTTGAAATCAGCCACCAAACAAGAAGCGCTTATTAAAAAATCTAACTTTTCCATTCTTGGTTCAAATAAAAGCAAATTAACTGACATGAATTTAAAAAATTAGTTGACAGGATCAGTAACAAAGACCCAAATTACAATGTAATTAAGATTTTACTTTGTAAACATATTAAAAAGAGAGACAGAATAAAGTTATACACAGAAAGTTTTAAGCCCTGCTATCTAGGATTGAAGGTCTTGAAATATGATATAGCGCAGTCTCAAACCATCCCGATTATTAGAAAGTAAGTTATTTTAAAACCAGTGGGCCCTTTCTACATCTCACAACATTGGCAATGAGGCCACATAAAAAGAAACTGTTTTAATTTAGGCCATCCAGAAAATTGAAATGTGACACATGCAGTCCAAGGCATTCTGATAATCAAAATCACAGATTTTGGTAGGGAAAAAATACCTAACTGAATGAATACTTGTTTAAATATTTTATTTAAACATTTAAAATGTTTGTTTAAATATTGGAAGGGAGAGAATAGTTCATATTCTCTCCCTTCCAATTGCGCAGCAGCGAAAAGAAAACCGAACAAGGTTTCCAGAAACTAATGCCAGTCAAGCCTTATGTAAAAGTTAATCATTAGCCAAACAAGCTTGTTTTCGTTCCCCGATGCCCAACTGCCTTCTTTTTTTCCCCACACACGCGCCCATCCTCCTCTTGCTCCGACCATTATTAGCCTTTTCTTACAGATTTTAAACCACAGTATAATTTCCAGGACCCGTTTCAGTGTGGACTTCAGTTACATGCAGCGTCACGGCCGCTGTTTTGATCCTCCCTGAGAAAAGAAACTTCACCAGCACGCCGGAAGGCGGGACGGGGAGGGGGGGACGGAAGGCCCAATGAAAAAGCCCGGCTCCCAGCGCTGGGCGGAGACGAGAGGCGCAAGCTGGATACCCTTGGCGGGCGTCCTGTCGCCGTTAGGCCAGCCGCCCGGCTTAGGCCGGAGGAGCCTGGCAGACGAGCGAGAGGCCTTGCCGGGACGGCGGCAGCAGCCAAGCAGCCCCACCCTTGCCTGATTGGACGCTCTGTCCCATCATCCCGCCCTAAGAGGGGAGCGGACGGTCAGCCTGTTTCACCCGAGCGGAGAGAAGAGGCGAGGGGTGGGGAGGCGGTTACCTTGGAAAGCCTGCAGGAGCCGCGACAGGGGCAGCAGGACGTAACAGAGGACCGTCCCGATCATCCCGCCAGCCCGCTCCTCCTTCCCCTCCCTTCCCGGCCGCTAGCCAGCCACGCGGAAGACTGGCTCCGCCTCGCCTCGGAGGTCGACGGCGGGGTTGCGGCAGGGCGGCTGGCTCCGAGCTTTCTCTCCGGAGGCTGTTGGAGGCTGGTGCTGGGACCAAGGCCCTTTCCCGGAGCCCAAGAGGAGTGGAAGTTTTGCGCAGCCCCCGCCCGCTGCCTCCTTTCCCTTCGGCTCCACACCGACTTGCAACGAAGAGCAGCACCGGAAAGCCAAACCCCAAACCGCACCCCTTTCCTACGCGGTACTTGGGAGTCCCAGATATTCGGCGCCTGCTGGGTACAGTAGTCCCGCGGGCTGGACTTGGGGGGCTATTTGTCAGCAGAGCGGAGAGACCCTGGATTTAAAGGGAGCTGCGGGATTACTCTACCTCGCAGGACTGTCCCGCGGGCCACGGGGGGAGGGGGGGAGGGGGAGAAACGTCAACTCCGTCTGCCGCCCCTCCCCTCCTTGACTTGATTGAAGGGGGGAAAAAACCCGAGATGGGTGGACTTCCCAAAGTTTAATGGAAGAGATTGACAGCAAACCACTGCTTCACTGTTATAGGGTGACAGAATCAAGGGGCCAATTCAACTTGCAATTTATACTACTACTGTAAAAAAAGGGGGGGTATGTACATCGGCAGCTGGCACTCCTGTTAATTTGTTACATATAGCAGAAGAAGAAGGAAAATACTGCACTGAGAGGCTAATCCCACTAAGCACTGGTGGCTGAAGACTTTGTTTTTCAGTTTGGCTGTCCAGATAGTTATGCAGCAGTTCAAATCGGGGGTTACCCATTATTTCATCATCTCTTATGCATTGATAGGAGTTTTAAGTCAATACCCGAGAAGATTTCTTAAACTCTGAACTGCATGGATACCCTGAACACCGAATTTCATTGTTTTAAAATAAAGATGTTTTCATTTGCCTACTAATTGCTGTAACATATGTTAATGTCACCCATTTAATTTTTTTCTTCTGCCATCAATCAGAATAACTGTCAGTACTTTTTTCTTAGCACTAAACTACCTAGTCTTAAGCTTTTAAAACCTGACATTTATGTTGGTCCAGTTCTCTTTTGGTCTTATTTTTACATAGAAACATTCATAAACACATACACTTGACCTACAGGGAATGGTTTCACTAAATTTAGCCCTGTGATTGCTTCTTCCAGAATTATTCAAATTGTCTGCATACTGTAATTACTTCTCCCTGTCACTTGCTCTAGTGGGGTTGATTTACATGCTTTTAATGTAAATCAAAGATCAAATTAGATGAAAAACTGGAAACTCTTACCTGCTGGTTATATCCAGTATGGCCTTTATTAGTAAATGCCAGAATATCCTCAGCCAGTTTGAATCCTAGGCAGCTCATATTCTGCTGTTACTCAAAATAACTACATAATGTGGCAAACAACTCATCTTGAGATGACCAGGCTTAAGGTTCACATAACCCATTTTTTAAATAACTATGATTATAAGGGGATAATAGAAGCAGCATACAGCTTAATTCTGTTCTCTGTCTAGCATGGAAAATGGGCTATTTTCCTATATATACTACCTCTTTTTTTAGTGCTTTTCAGTAATTTTTTTGACTAGTGGCCACTACTTGCCATGCAATTTCTGGGAAAGATTTTCAGAAGTGGTTTGCTATTGCCCCTTCCTAGGGCTGACAGAAAGTGACTACCCGGAGGTCACTCAGGACTAGAACTCGCGGTCTGTTTTATAGCCTGGTGGCTTAACCACTGCATCAAACTGGCTCATCTGACCTCTGGCTAGTATAAAAACTTGTTTGCTGTTACCTAATTACAGTAGCCTATAATTCAGGTCTAGGGTTATGAACTATTTGAAACCTGGTGTAAATAAAAAAATCAAATAAAATTCCCTCAACCTTTTACTTGTTAAAAAGTCAAATGCAGGGGGAGCAGTTCAGGGGATTTATTGTGGGTAGAAAATAACCAAAGAAAATAGGGTATGATTACCTGTGCATCAGTTGTTGCCAGTGATTCAGCTTATATCAGACCCATATTTTGATGTTAATAGGTTGTCTGAACCTAATGCTGCTAGTAATTTTGCCATGTTTATTGAAAGAATACCCTAGCAACAACTACAAACCGAGTTTTGTGCAATAACTACAACACAAGAGTTTTTCATGAATGTTAGGAAAACAAATTAATATACACAATCTTAATGTAGCTTCGCATCACTGCCCCTTAAATTACCAACAGCACCACTTTTTGAAACGAGATCTCTGACCTGCATTCTGATCCATTTTGATCCAGCTCAGCGAAGAAGACTTGACCCAAGCCTCAGCTATGTGGCTATAGAGATATATATCCTAGGTCACAATGTCTAGGTGAGGTCATGGAAGACTTGAAATTAAAGTGACCTAAACTTGAGGCAATAAACATGCATAACATACAGGCAATCATAGTCATGGAAATGTGATCATTATAATTAGAAATAATATAATTTGGTATTTTCCATTGCCAGCTGACATTTTAAGACATGAACAGTTCTGTGATTTGTAATACTAGTTGTTGGATGGGTCCTGTAAAGCTTTAGAAGAACCTAAGGGAAAGGAAATTATATCACAACAGTACAGTAAAGAAGAATCAACAGTTAGATTATCTGATTTCTCAGCAACAACATGGACTTTTTACAGTTTTTGGAGGAGGAAGAAGAGGAAGGTGAGATTGTAGTAAATGCAATATTCAATTTAAAAAATAAAAAATAAACATGACCCAAAGAATAACATTCAACTTTTAGCAAATGTTGCAATTGTGCAGTGTTGACTATATATATATATGTAGGTCTTGGTGTATTCGGGTCTTGTCCCGTGTAAGATTGAGAATACCTTGGCGTCATTTCGACAAGATCCCACTCGCCATCTTCAGGCTGGTGTCTTTGGCTTTGTGCTTCTGCCACCAAAACTTTTGCCTGAAGATGGCGAGTGGGATCTCGTCGAAATGTCACCAAGGTATTCTCAATCTTACAAGACCAATACAGACCTACATAACTTTACCTGTGAAAATCTACGAAAACAAATATATATATATATATTTAAAAGATCCAAAAAGGATGTATGCTGATGTCTTTGTATGAGCATAAAATGGGCCAGTAGCCAGATCTGTATAAATGCAGAAATGAAGACAGCTGCCAGTGCATTCATTTTCAGCAGGGAACAAAAAACAAATTAGATTGTTTAGTTTACATTTACTATAGTAAAAAAATGTGAACAATTGCATCTTGATTGAGAAGCTGATAATAAAAAGCCTATCCCCAGGCCCCAAAGAATACAACAATACTATTATTACAAATGGAATGATACTTGTTGCAGGAATGGGATATCAGAAAGTTTGTGTGAGCTCCTTACAGGTTGCCCTGCTGGAATTCAGCTACACAATAATTAGTATTTGTTTTAAAAATTAACTGATGAAGCAAAATATATGGTAAACTTCATGTAAACCTTCTTACAGTATTTACTTAATCCTTTCCTTCCCTGCCAATTTTCTCTCCTATAAGAAAAAATGTAGTTTGTGACTGCAAAACATTAGCTTCTTCCTGAACTAACAAAAGGTTTGTGTGTCCTGAATCCAGGGGCTTTAAGAAACAGCCTGTATAACAAATATTGCCTATCTTCAAAGTTTATCTAAGATCTAAAGCAGTACCGTCAAACTTCCAGCCCACGGGCTGGATGTGTCATGCGCTGGTCACGCCCACACCCAGTTTAGCGAAGGGGGGGAAGTCCCGATATGTCACGTGACGATGCCGTGATGATGTGAGTTTGAGACCTCTGATCTGAAGCCTTTCAGATCTTGACTTCAAAAAACTGGATAACTATTAGATATCAAGAAAGTTGAGGTTTTATGTATCAATTGGAAATCCTGACCATAGTTTGAATAGTACTAATAATGCTTGTTATTCACAAATGTGGGAGATATTTTAAAATTATTATTTGTGTGTAAATATTTCAAATATATTTTGGCCAATCAGGAGAGCTGCAAGATTGGAGCCTTTTTTGTAACTGACTGTGAGGGTATATAAGCCCCTCCCACCAACTCACATGCTGCCCAAGAAACTATTACAATTTTAAAAAACACAGGGACAGGTCACATAGCCAGTCAAGCGATGACCAGAGGAACAATCCCTCCTCAAGGGAAGAATACAGATTAAGAAGGGGTAGAGAAAGAAAAGCCAGTATATCAAGGTCCCCTTCACCAAGGTACAACAAGAACAATGATAAGGATGGGGACTAAGAGCCTTGGTGGTGCAGGCTGTTAAATGCCTAGCACTTAAGTTCCAGCTGTCTGCAATTACTGCAGGCTCGAATCCCACCAGTCTCAAGATTGACTCAGCCTTCCATCCTCTCAGGGTAGGTAAATTGAGGACCCAAGATTGTTGAGGGTAATAAGCTGACTTTGTAAAAATGCCGCTTAGTAATAAGCAGGCATATACAATGGAATGAAGGCTATTGCTGAGCACATTGGGTTGTATCCCAAAAATTGTAAGCCGCCCTGAGTCTTCGGAGAAGGGAGGCATATAAATGTAATTAAAAAAAAACTACAGACAGAAGCCCAAACGCGAAAGTAATTCTACAAATGTGATAGAGGGTAACAAACCAAGATTGACCAAGATGCAGCTAAGCCAACAATGGTTAATTGATTCAGGTGCCAGTAATTACGTTATATCTGATAAAAGGCTGTTTACTGACTTTGAAGAAATGGATTCAGGGGTCGAGGTGGCCAATGGTATAGGTGAAAGAGTAAAAGGGAAGGGAGATGCCTACATACCAGAGCTGGGACTTATAAAGACATACTGTATGTTCCAGGAATAAACTACAATCTGTTGGCCACTCTAAAGTTGTCAAAAGATGGACATATAGACATATTATTTAGCAAGAGGAAGGTCTGTGTGACCTATGACGGTGAGAAAGCTGGGGAAGTAGTTGAAAAGGATGGTCTACTACTCTATCCCTTCCATAGCCAGCTGTGAGAGGGTGAAAGATGAAAGAACAAGTATAAGGGAACAAAAGGTCAAAGGGATCACTGGGGACAGAATTGAAAAAAAAAGAAAAAGAAACTCTTACTGAGAGTAAAAGGAATGTTAAATTTGTGAGAGAAACTAAATGTGATAAATGTCTTATAACTACAGGAAAGCCCACCCACGATGAGTGTGCCCACCTTTTACACCGTAGGATGGGACACATCAGTCTTCCGGTGGTAGAGAAAATGCCCAGGTACTGCAGAGGGCTACGGGTGAAGGACTGCGATACCTATCTTGAGTGTGCGGATGTAGGGCCTCAAAGTCAAAAGACCAAGCCCACCCCAAAACACAAAGGAACACAAAACACAATTTTGAGCTGATGCATATGGATCTAGCGGGCCCATTGAAGCCCTCATTTGGTAACAACAGATATTTTCTAACCATTTTAGATGATCACAGTAGATTTGGTTTTGTATTTAGCATTGAACACAAACATGAAGTGTTCGACAAGTTCAAGGAATTTCACAAGCTGGGTGAGAATCAGTACCAAACCAGAATCAAAAAGATCTTGACAGATAGGGGGATGGAATTCCATTTGAAGGAATTCCAGAATTGGCTAAAAAGAAAAGGGATAGTGCATTTATGAACAGCACCATTCTCAGCATTTCAGAATGGCATTGCAGAGCGCAGAAACGGTATATTGCAAACCATGGTGCGATGCATCCTGGAGGATGCAGGCCTGTCAGAAAAATATTGGGGTGAGGCAGTCAATTATGCCAATTACACACTCAACAGGACGTGGTCTAGTGTGATAGGCACTACTCCATATGAACAAATTTATGGGGTAAAGCCAAGGTTAGATCACCTCAGAATATTTGGAGTAACTGCTGAGGTTCACATTTCAAAACAGATCAGGAGGAAGGGAGACAGGGTTTCCAAAAGGCTAGTTTTCACTGGATACAAACCAGGAAGTAAAGCATACAGGTTTGTAAGTGAGGAAGGGAAATTAACAGTGTCTAGATCAGCCATTTTCATCAAAAATGTGAATTGGACTAAGATCCACGCAAATGAAATAATAACTAGAGAATCAGAAGGGGCAAGGGGAAATAGAAAGAAGAATAGGAGCCCAACACCTCCTAACAATTTGGATGATTTGGATTCGGATGAAGAAAACCTAATGGAAGGTGTGTGACTAAAGGAATATTAAAAGAGAGTTCAGGAGAGGACAGAAATGAAAAACGTGAGGAAAGTAGTGATGACAGCAGCGATGATAGCAACTGGGTGGTAGTCAGGAGGTCTAAAAGGGATAACAAAGGAAAGCCTCCAAAGGGATACGAGGAGTACATTGCCTCGGTTAATAGTATAGTGTCAACTCCCAAGAGTTATGAAGATGTGCTAAAGCTTCCTGCAGTGGAGCAAGTAAAGTGGAAAGAGGCTATGGAATTGGAGTTAAATAGTCTGAACAAAATGGAAGTGTATGAACCAAGGAATCTCCCAGATGGGAAAAAGTTAATTGGCACAAGGTGGGTGTATAAAAGGAAGCCGCTGGAGAATGGGAAAGATTTATACAAAGCTAGATTAGTTGCACAAGGCTACGCCCAAAGATATCCGGACGACTATGATGACACATATTCCCCAATGGTCAGGCCAGAGAGAGTGAAAATAGCATTGACGATGGCAGTTATTTTGGGTGAAAATGTACACCAGTTTGACATCCAGGCTGCGTATCTGCACTTTGAATTAGATAAGGAAATATATGTAAGGGCCCCTTCCAGGAATTGATAGTAAAGGTAAACCAATTTGGCTTTTAAGGAAAATTCTCTATGGTTTGAAACAATCTGGTAGGTTCAAGTGCCTAACAAAAGTTTTGAGACAGATAGGTTTTACCACCACTCCAGCTGATGAATGTGTTTTCACAAAGGGCAGTCAGGGGTCCAGGGAGAAAGTGCTCATTTACGTTGATGATATTTTGTATGTAGGGAAATCTGATTCTAAATGTAAGCAATTTGCAGAAGACTTGAAGAAGCACATCAGTCTAAAAACCCTGGGCAAAATTGATAAGTTTTATTTTAAATTCATATTTATATCCCGCCCTTCTCCGGAGACTCAGGGTGGCTTACAATTTTTTGGAGCACAACTCAATGCGCTCAGCAATAGCCTTCATTCCATTGTATATGCCTGCTTATTACTAGGGCTTGGGTGTATAGATCATCAAAACTAAGAAGGGGTTTGGTCTCTCCCAAAGAGAAAAGATTTTGGAACTTGTGGAAAAGTGCTCCATGGAAAAATCAAAACCTGTAGGGACACCTATGCAAACTGATTTCCTCAGGAACATGTATTGTGAAAGTGAGGAGTTCCTTGACAACACTTTGTATAGGTCAGTGATTGGATCGCTTCTTTACATTGCGAACTGGAGTAGACCGGATATAGCCCTGCCGGTCAACTTATTAGCCAGGCACGTAAAGAACCCTAAAAAAATATCATTGGGAGGCAATTAAGAGATTATTGAGGTATTTGTCTCATATTGTAGACTCAATATTGGTATTGGAGCCCTTCCTATTGGAGGAACCTATCATAAGCTGCTTTGCGGATTCTGACTGGGCTGGAGACCCAAAATCCAGAAAAAGCACATCAGGGTACGTTGTGTTTCTGAATGGGAGTCCAGTGCGTTGGTATACAGGGAAGCAAAAGCTAATAGCCACCTCTACTACTGAAGGAGAATGCGTTTGTCTATCCAAGGCTGCAAACGACTTGGTGTGGTTCAATGACTTGATTGAACACTTGTGGGATACACCTATTTATCCAATTAAAATACTGGAAGATAATAAGGCTGCTGTGGACATATCCGTCTCAAACGCAGTGGGACACAGGTCGAGACATATCGATATAAAATATAAACATGTCAGGCAAATGGCAAATATGGAATTCATAAGAATCATTCATTGCAATACCAGGGAACAAATTGCTGATATGTTGACAAAGCCTTTGCCCAGAGACCAACACTACTATCTGTCTGAGAAAATAGGCATGATTTTTAATGTATGATTTGTTTATGTCTTGTAAATATTCTAATATATAATTGTAAAATATTTTTGAAAGAATTTACACAAGGGGATTGTGGGAGATATTTTTAAATTATTATTTGTGTGTAAATATTTCAAATATATTTTGGCCAATCAGGAGAGCTTCAAGATTGGAGCCTTTTTTGTAACTGACTCTGTGACGGTATATAAGCCCCTCCCACCAACTCACATGCTGTTTAGAAAAAGGACAGAGAGAGAAGCAAGTGCTGCTCTGTTAGCTAAGTCAGGGATTGATCAGTGAAATGTAAATCGGTTTGTTGAATAAAAGAATTTGTTGTTGCTTTAAAATGGTCTGGCAAATCTTTTGGCTATAATTACATTGGCACGATTCATCGATTTCTTCCACAACAAATTATCATGCTATGGCAAGAGCTCTTGGACGGTTTCCTCTTCAACACAGAGAACTCATCCAAGGAAACAAGAGAGTTCTGTCAATGGCTATGGCCAGCTTTCTTTTTTTCACTTATATCTAGATCTGAGAATCTCATGTCAGTTTTGAATATTAAGTATTATTTAGAAAGGCCCAAAAGGTGCAGATCAGTAACCCAGTGAGTGGAAGGAAGAGACAAATTTCCTGCATACCCAATTCCACAAAAATAAATGAAAAATCAGAACACAAATACCAGATTTAATAACATTATTACTCAAGGCCCTTGTATGGTTTAATGGTTCTGACTTTCTTAAAAGAAGCTTTGTACTTCTACTTAGTTGTACAATAAACTATGACTTGGGAGTGAGAGAAGTGGTATCATGTCTAATGGCATGTAAAATCTTGTTTTCAGTCTTTGCGCACACTGATATACAAACCATTTCACTTCATTGAAGGAGAACCCAGCATGCTATTTGTTTTCCATTTGTTATAAGAGCTTACTATTATGGTCTTCCAGTTAATGGCAGCAAAGGAACACTAGAAAAGGGAATGGCGTAATTTTAGAAATTACGAAAGATTGATTGATTGATTGATTGATTGATTGATTGATTGATTGGGATTTTTATGCCGCCCTATCTCCAGAAGGACTCAGGGCAGCTCACAACAATAAAAACATACAATATAAAATTTAAAAAGCTATTAAATAAATATCCCAATTACATAATTAAAACTAGCAAACAAATTAATAAAAACTCCCATCAGTGCAGGTCAGCCAGTTGAAAAAGCCATGTTTTCAGGTCACGACAGAAGGAACGAAGGTTAGGGGCCATCTGAAGCCCCAAGGGCAGCTGATTCCAAAGGGCGGGCGCACCCACAGAGAAGGGTCTCCCCCTGGGGGTCACCAGTTGACACTGTCTGGCCGACGGCACCCTGAAGAGGCCCTGTCTGTGGGACCACACGGGGCAATGGGAAGTTGTTGCTGGCAGCAGATACTCCCGCAAATACCCCGGCCCTAAGCCATGTAGGGCTTTATAGGTGATTACCAGCACCTTGAATCTATTGAAAGATCAATAAACAGTGGGGAATATAACTTGAATAATAGAAGCAAGTAACTGGGGAAACATAAGTTTTTCTAACCTTAGCATGGTGTCCTTTGAAACTAGGAATGGTATCCTTTTGAACTAGCACAGCAGGTGTTGTGGGGGGGACAACTTCAAATGACTATCTGTGGTTATCTCTTCTGACTCTGACCATAGACAACATCCATTGTAACGGTTTTTTTATGATTGTTATGTACAACTGGGCAAAGAAACTGAACAGGAAAAGGAAAAAAATGAACAGTTGTTGAAGAGTCTCTGAAGTTCATTAACAGATTCATTAATTAACATTGTGGGTTTTCTGGACAGAAATGTTGTGTATTCAATATCTCAAGAACCTTCCATTTATACAGAACATAATTAATCTGATTGCAGGTAGTGAGATATCAGAAAGCAGCACCTATGGGGAGATATTGTCAACTGCTAATGCTTCTGAGGCAGCAGAAGAGAAGAGGGAAGACAGTTCTGACACAGACCTTTCAATTGAAGGTGAATAGTTCTCTTCTGTCTTTCATATGAACATTCCCCACCTCCCATTTTGTAAAAGTTCCCCAAAGTGCTCACTTTAACATAGTCACCTTAGCATAGGGCTTCTGTTGCTTACTTAAAGAGATAGTTTACATTGTAGTTCCCCACAGGCTAGAAAGTAGAAGACTGTGAGTTCCAGTCCTACCTTAGCCATGCAAGCCAGCTGGGTGACCTTGGGACAGCTCTCCTCACCTCACATGGTTGTGATATGGGGAAATAGGAGGAGGAAGGAGGAGGAGTTTTTAATGTACTTGCATGCACAGATATGTCAAGGATCACCAATTCATTTCTCTTTGATAATTGTTCTGTGAAGCTTTTGACAGGGCTTAATTTGTTTTCTCTGTATCGAACTAGAATAGTGTAGGCATTATCATCCGTATACTGTATCCTTTGCAGATGCTGAGCGCTCATTTACGACTATAAAGGGTGCAGACCTTTATAGAGAGGCATGCAAATTGGTGGGAGTGATCCCTGTCTCATACTTCATCCGGAACATGGAACAGCCTGTTATGAATCTCAACCATCATGGTCTTGGACCAAAGGGAACCAAAGCCATTGCCATTGCTCTGGTTGTAAGTACGTTTCCCTAATGCTATTTCACTTCAACACACTTTTCCCAGTTTGGAGAAGAAGGATTAAAGCAAGGGTCTTCAAACTTGGCAAGTTTAAGACTTGTGCACTCCAACTCCCAGAATTCCTGAGCTAACATGGAGGAGGAATTCTGGGAGTTGAAGTCCACAAGTCTTAAAGCTGTCAAGTTTGAAGACCCCTGGATTAAAGGGTCACTCTATAACACTGATAGAGTAGTTTAAATACATAGTAAAACTGGAAGTTTCCATGAACCTTCTTCTTTCCTTCTTACTTTTTAACCATTTTAACTATAATTGAATTTAACATCGACCAACTAGAATACCAGGCCTCTTTATGTGAAGCCATTAAACCACCAGCTGGTGGTATAGAGATGTCGATCTGGAAGAAACATTTGAAATACTAGCCTTAGTGTCTGCTACATAGACACAATGAAAAAAAAGAGTTAAAGAAATGTTTTAATGTTTTATATATACAGCATTATTAGCTAAAGACTTTAACTGTGACTATATTTATTTATTTATTTATATATTCGACTTGTATGCCGCCCCCTCTCCAAAAGGACTCAGGGCGGCTCACAGATAAAAACAATACAATAGGTTAAATTAACTAAAATAGATATTGACTGTTATCTATGAGACTGCCCTTCTAGTTATCCAGAAGCTGCTTATGGTCTAGAATATAGCAGCTTGAATTGTTATGGGCACTTCTAGTTTTGCCCATATTTTATATTATTTGTAAATTAATGTTACTAAATGTCTTCATTTCCCCCCCTTTTTGAATTCTTCATTCTGTAGTCCAATACAACCATCACTCACCTGGAGTTACAGGATAACTGGATTCTGGCTGAAGGAACTACATACTTAGTACAGATGTTGCGAGAGAACTGCTACATCCAAGAGATGGTATTCTGTGCTTCCCTCATAGGATAACAAAGGAAACTCTCTTGTACTGCACAGTAGAATGATGCTTGGCTAATATTTCATGATTTTTCTGTATGTGCTATGAGCTTCACAGTCTTTACTTATTTGACCCTTCTATATCTTTATCAAAGGTGAACATTCTAGTGTCCCATGCAGTGCCCAAAGCCTGAGTGTTGTCCTCATGAAAATGCAAAAAGTGCTATTAAACCTGAATGTTTAATGGGACAATAAGAACTAATGAAATCCTGAACAAGTCAGGGGTGGGATGCTACCGGTTCGGCCCAGTTCTATAGAACCTGTAGCTGCCAAAAACAGCTGACACTGAACCAGTTCAGTGTTTGGCCCACCCACCTGCCTGGGCTGTCCTTCATTCCCTGCTTTTCTCTCCTCAACTGCTTTGCGCGGCACAGCTGAGGTTGAAAAAGCAGGAAACAAGAGGATTTTCAACCCCTGCACAGCGCTTGTCAGCTGTCCAGTTGGCACAGCTGATTTCTTGCAAATGCTGCACACACGCGTACTTCGGAGAACCGGCAAATCGCTCCACTGGCTGGCCCCGCCCCTCCCCACCCACTCACTCCTTACCTGGCATGCGAGCCATCCAACTTGCCTGGTTTGGTGAGTTGCTATTTTTTCCTTTTTTTTCTGACCATCAGCTGTTCTGCTCTGCCGGGAGATTTAGATTAGCTAGATTTCTTCCACTTGCTTTCAGGTGTAGACTCCGGAAAATGGTCTTCAGTACAATAATAATAGAGATACATTCAATGGCTATTGGCATTAGCACATACTGTACATTATCTTTTAGAAAGTTATGTGAGGTATAGGAAGAATTGATGAAGCGATCGGTTTTTTGGTTTGCCTATTTTTATTTTGTATAATACTTCCACATGTATTAAACTTAAATGTTTAATGGAACAGTAGGAACTAATGGAATCCTGAACAACTGTATTTCATTCTAAAATATATTAAAGATTCCAACAATCTACTAACTGAAAAAAGTATTCATTGCTAGATATGAATATCTATCTGCAAATGAATATATTATTTACAAACATTAAGTGTGTCTATGTGTTTGTGAATGCACAAAGAATTATCAGTGTAATGGACTAATTGGGGGAAGGCTTTGTTATCCCTGATTATCTATTAAATTGCAAGTTACATCACTTGCAGCAGTTATGCCATTTGTGTAGGACATCATTACATAAAAGTTTTAAATCGTACAAAGTAAATGTAAATTTAATTGCTAGGCCTAGACTACTTTTGGGTACAATCAACTTAACTATTAAGTCTATGTGGAAATTGGATCAACTCTGAGTTTTAAGCCATTTTAGTTGAAACTTGGGTGATCAGGTTTCAGAAAGCTTTATTTTTCTTCAAGTGTTCATCGACACATGGACATCAAGATGTCCCTCCAACCCTTTCATTCTCATGTTGGTGGGGAAAACTTGAGAAAGTGCATTTTTGTAGCTGATTCCTCTTTTTTTAATCTCTGTCTTGGTAATCTTCACTCAAAGTTTTCAACAGCAATGACATGGCATTTGGCTAAATGCAGGTACATCAAACTGTGTGTAAACATAAACAGAGGCATTTGAAAATTAAAATATTTGGAGAAGAATACAATTGTGCTAGTTACATTCTGACTGACAGACCCATCTGGATAACATGGACTGGGTCATTCTCTAGGAATTCACAAATATCTACTTCAAATACTGCAAAGTACATCAATTTCATCTTTCAACTCTTCTCTTTAAGTTTTTCTTCTTCTTTTCAGAATATTTCCCATAATCACCTCAACAAAGATGGAGCTGAAGCTATCTGCAGGATGTTTTACAATAATATTTCTAACATCCGGTCCATTCGACTTGCAGGTAGGTTTATTCAAGAAAGGCAGAATGATGCAAAAGAGCAATATTCAGGTATCAGCTTTACAGAATACAGCATTTGCTCTTAGAAAGATCTATTGAAAAATCCAAGGATTTTGGCTGGCAGGAATGGGACGATATACAGAATAATGGTTTGCCCTACACCTACACCTTTGGGGCCTGTAAATTACAGGTGAGAAACTTGTGATTCTTCATATGTTGCTGCATGGTAAGTGCCAGTATGTACCTCCTCTATGAACATACAAGTTGGACTCCAACTGTAGTTTAGGATCATAATCCCCACCCTGGGCATAAAATCCAAATATGAGTCATTTTGTATGTTATCAAGAGGATGAAAAAAGTTTTACCTGAAATTTTATAGTATCTCAAAACTCTAATATTGATAACCTGTTTTCTTGTTATTGTTGTCACTCACTAAGCTTTTTATCTCTATAAGTAATATAGCTTTTTAAAAGTTTTATTGACATATTCCTACTAACTACTTTGATAGTTCTCATTTTTACAGGCTAACAGTTTGAAGTCCTGTTAGAACGAATTGCTTCCTAATGTTAGATAATACCCCATTCTTGAATTATTAAGTCAAATGCTCTTCTCTTCCAAGATAAAGACCAGTTCCATTTTTAAAAAATGAAATGAATTGAGATTTACATGCATCATATAAGCATATTAGATGAGCTCTGTGTACTGCATATGAATTGTTCAAGTAGACTTTGCAAATGAGAGAAACAAACTAAGCAATTGTCTTACATAAAATAGCCCTCCAACATTTTAGCAACTTTTTCTTTGTCTTTAGGAAATGACTTTAGAGATGAAGCAGCACCTTATTTTTCTGAATCCTTAATCGTGAGTATCTTGCTAAAAGGGACAACTGGGCATCTGGAATAAAAAATGGAAGCATTTAAGTATAAAAATAGGAAAATAATTAAAAAAAATCCCCCAAACAAGTTGGAGCTTTTAAAATAAGCTTTTCAAGCTTTAGATGTGGTGAATTACAACTCCAGTCATCCCCAATTATGGCACAAGGCCATAGTTAGAAATATCTCCTGTCTACAAGTATAACAAGCTCCTGGATGCAACACCCTCCATTGCTCATTCAGTATAGAAAGGACTGTCTGTGGAGATTCTCAGTCATCTAGCTCAGGGGTCTCCAATCTTGGCAACTTTAAGACATGTAGACTTCAACTCCCAGAATTCCTCAGCCAGCTTTGCTCTAAACACAGGAGTGGGCTGCTACCGGTTGTCCTCGGTTCAAGTGAACTGGTTGTTAAGTTTATGGCTGGTTCAGTGAACCTGCAAATCCCACCCCTGGCTGGCCCTCCCCACCCTGCCACTACCTTCCCAGGAGTCCCCACGCAGCCCATTTAGATCCCAGGTAAATGCAGGGCCTGCATGGAGGCTTGGGGAGGGCAAAAAAACGGGCCTCTCAGAAGTTCCAGAAGGCCGGAAACAGGCTCGTTTCCAATCTCCAGAGGGCCTCTGGAGCCCGAGGAGGCAATTTTTCCCCTCCTGGAGATTCTGGAGCCCAGGGAGGGTGAAAACGGTCCCCCGTGGTCCATTTTCACTCCCAGGCCAGGGTGATGCCAGAGGCTGACTAGGCCACACCCACCATGGCCACGTCCACCCAGCAACCAGGCAGAGAACTGGTTGCTACATTTTTTGAAGCCCACCCCTGTCTAAACAGTGCAGTACCTGGGTACACCAGGCAATACCTTGGTAGAACTGAATCCGCCTATCCAATTCACTTCCAGTCCAGGGAAGTTCCTTCCCCTTTTGAGATTCCTAGGGGTTGGGTAAGATAGCAAGCCTTCTTTGTTGTGGTAACTGTCATCCCTTTATGGATTACTGCTCCTCCAGACATACACACAGCCCCCACGCTGCTGGGTTCTGGAAATAGATTTAACTCTTTTTATTTCATCAAGGTTTTGGTCCTAGCTGAATGACTTTAAACTACAATCTGGGGTTTTATGTGATTACTTCGTATTTTGGATATTGTTCAGATTCACTTTTTTATTATTATAATCTTGATTAATATTTATTTTCATTTAAACATGACATTCAGAGTCTTGGGACTGAAGAGGTTTATAACATAAAAAACATATAAATAGATATTTTTCTCTCAAATTGTGATCAGACTTGGCCTCTTGGGTAGGACTGTACTTTCTTCAGGTCTCTTTGAGATATCCACAGAAGAACACATGCCTCTTTAATAAAATTTCTTCTTTAATCGTTCTTTAATACCTTTGAACTTCTCTTTACCTTTTCTGAGGGAAGGCATAATCAGAAATAAAGAAATGGTATGCACTGAAATTGACTGCCTGTTTGAACCATATTCTACAACCCAGAGTATAGTTCCCTATCAATCAGGTCTCCTGAAGAATAAACCAGAGTGGTTTTATTCTGAAGACACTAAAATGCTACCTCAAGATTGGATAATTAATTACACACTGGCCCTCCACCAGTAGAGATGCAGATGAAATACAAAATTAGCATATCTGAGATGGTATTAGATCAACATGGTATTTCATGTATATGTTTTAAGGTAGATGAATGCACATACAACGTTGGAAACATTATTTTTGACACTTTGGAAAAGTAGAGTGTCACATATCACAAGCAGACATTTGCAAGCAAGGGGACCCTTGTTTTAAGGCAAGTGCTTAATAGAAGACAACAAGTGAGTCTATAGGTATCTGCACCGATCTTTCTACAGGCTAATTACAGAGTGATAGAGCTGGACCTCAGTTACAATGAGTTTGCTGAGAAAGGTGGAGAGCTATTTGGACAGGTGCTAGGTAAGTTTCGTTTCCCAACTTGAGGGAGAAGATGTGCCAAATAGTAATATTACTGAGTCAGATATCAAGACCATCAATGACTCCAGAGTAGTATTCATATTTCACAAGCCATGGACATCTAGAAACAATCCAAAACTCACAGTTGCTTTGGATAGTGACGTGGGCAGCATATACATTTAATAAATAACTCTTGCAAAAATGCCCATATGGCATATACTGTATAAAGTGTTTGTGCATCTTTTATTCAGCCAACAATGAATCACTGGAAATTTTGGATCTGAGCTGGAATCATCTGCGGCTGAAGGGTGCTACGGCCCTGAGTAATAGTCTCAAGGTGAGAATCTGCAGGACAATGTTTAAGGCAGTGATGGGATTCAATTTTTTTACTACCAGTTCTGTGGGCATGGCTTGGTAGGTGTAATGTGGCTTGGTGGGCGTGGCTTGGCAGGTATGGCAGGGGAAGGATACTGCAAAATCTCCATTCCCACCCCACTCCAGGGGAAGGATACTGCAAAATCTCCATTCCCATCCTACTCCTGGGGGAAGGTTACTGCAAACTCTCCATTCCCACCTCATTCCAGGGGAAGGATACTGCAAAATACTGCTAAATGGGCCTTGGTGGTGCAGGCTGCTAAATGCCTAGCTCTTAAGTTCCAGCTGCCTGCAATTATTGCAGGTTCGAATCCCACCAGGCTCAAGGTTGACTCAGCCTTCCGTCCTCTCGGGGTAGGTAAATTGAGGACCCAAGATTGTTGGGGGCAATAAGGTGACTTTGTAAAAATGCCGCTTAGTAATAAGCAGGCATATACAATGGAATGAAGGCTATTGCTGAGCACATTGGGTTGTATCCCAAAAATTGTAAGCCACCCTGAGTCTTCGGAGAAGGGTGGCATATAAATGTGATTAAAAAAAAAAATCTCCATTCCCACCACGGAAGGATAATGTAAAATCTCCATTCTCTCCCCACCCCACTAACCTGCTTTCCAGCTCCATTCTCCTGTGGAGGGCAACAAAAGAAGACCCAGCCAATCAGCTAGGACTCAGGAGGCAGAGAATAGATGGGGGCGGGGCCAGTCAGAGGTGGTATTTGCCGGTTCTCCGAACTACTCAAAATTTCCGCTACTGGTTCTCCAGAACTGGTTAGAACCTGCTGAATACCACTTCTGGTTTTAGGTGTCTTGAGCTGAAGGCCTTGAACAAGGCAAGGTTGAGTATGATACCAAAGCAACAAAGATAACAACCTATGGCAAGAAAGCAGCAAGCAGAGATCCTTATTTACAAAGAATCTTAAATATTTCAAAACAGGAGATGCTTTGGAAGATAGCAGTGAAACAGTTATTCACTCAGAATTGACATTTAAAAAAATATAAAGCAGCACCCTGACTACATTTTTATATTTACTCTACATTTATTTCCATACCTCAATATACTTTCAGATTGTGTAAATCAGAAAACACAACTGGTTCAAGCACACCTGTAATAGGACAACTTTTCCTAATCTTTCCCAATTTGAATTTGTGCTGGACTACATCCCCAGAATTTCCAGTCAATGTTCATGCTGGCCAGAAATGCTGGTTTCTTCAACACAGTGCCAATGGCATCAATGTACCAACCCTGTGACTAGCCAGACCCTCTGCCCCATCTGAATTCCTTGATGTAAAAAATAAATAATGGGAAGGTAAGGAATTCAAACAAAGTTCCCGTCTGGATCGTGATTTGTTTCCAATAGTGCCTTTGGCTCTTTCATGGTGCACTTCCATGTGGCCAGTGTCACCTTCCTAAAATTCTCCAAACTTTCCGAGCCTTCAGAGTTCCAGCTTTCCATGTTGCACCACTGGCTTTATAAGCCACTATTGTTAAATTTATGTTTTCACTACCTGTGAATTAAAAACTGTCTCAAGAACTTAGTGGCATTGTGGAAAATTTAAGAGACAGGATCAGCCTTGAATCACTGCAGTTACTGTGCAGTTTCTCAATATCAGGTGGAATACTAACAGCAGACTCTACACCTCTTAATCCAACTGTGATTCCCAAAGTAATCTAATTGGTCTCTGTGTGGAAGAAAAAATGTTGGAAAGGTAAGGCCTTCACATTATATATGTGTTGATGTAAATCATGATCAATGTAAATCGCTCCAAACTTGATTGCAGAAAGTACGACTTCAGCAACAGAGTAGTCAATGCCTGGAATGTACTACCTGACTCTGTTGTTACATCCTCAAACCCCCACTCCTTTAACCTTAAACGATCCACTATTGACCTCACCCCATTCCTAAGAGGTCTGAAGGGGCGTGCATAAGTGCACAATCTTGCCTACCGTCCCTGTCCTATTGTCCCCATTTATTCATACCTATTTCCTGTATTCTTACTCATGTTTATACTTATACCTATTATCTTGTAAGTGATTGACAAATCAAATAAATAAATAAATAAATAAAAATGATCAGAGTTCTCTTCATCAAAATTGATTTCATTTCTGTCTTCAGAGCTGAAAATAGCCTGAAAATTAAAATATTTTTAAAAGATATACATAGTCACAGATAAAAGTTGGTTCTTTCTTCTCTTTTTTTCTGAAGGCTAATGGAACATTGAAGATATTGAACCTTTCCTGGAATGGCTTTGGGAATGAAGGAGCCTTTGCCCTTGGAGAGGCTCTTAAAGTCAACACAATGCTCGCTGAATTGGATATCAGCAACAACCATATCAGCAATGAAGGGGCAATAAAGCTAAGCAAAGGATTAGAAATGAACGGGAGCCTTAGAATCCTAAAGGTGGGATGCCATATTCTGAGGTGGTCTACCAGACATCCTCTCGGGCTGCCAGTTTTATGGCCCTGGGTGAGCTGTCTACAGCACTGTTAAAGTTGTGCAGTTCACTGTAGAATCTGAGAAGAGTTCTCATGTTTTGTTCTTATGTTTTCCTGTTTCTAGACTTCCCATATTTTCCGGTTTCTAGACTTCCCATATTTTCCTGTTTCTAGACTTCCCATATTTTCCTGTTTCTGGACTTCAAGGTCACAGAGATTGACTTCAAATCAGTTGAAGTAGCAAAGAGGATAAGAAATGTAGAGCTGCAAGAAAGATCTGTCAGAGGAAGATGTTTGAGTGACTAGGGCATTCCCATACCATGTTGCTTATAAGTTTAGGGACAGAAAGTGTTCATTCTTACAGCTTTTATCTGAGATTAGTTTGCAACTGATCACTCAAACAAAGAATGCCCTGACTATAGGTAGATCTTGCTTACTGACTGCCTTGTGCAGCAACCATTCAAAGTTATGATGCTGCTGACAACATAACTTTGTGACCATGATGGGCATTGATGACCATTGCAGTGTCTCCTTCTGTCACATATTTTCCATTGTAGCATTGTCTGATGCTGACCTGGTTTTTAATTCTTTATTTGCTTCACTCCAACAAGAGATTTCTTTAAGCAACCTCTTCTGTGCCTAACCAATTTTCTCCCTTGCAGAGCAGAGAAATTGGAGAGGAAGGGATAACAGGAGAGTAAGCAAGTACACTGTTAAGTTTGCATGAAGAGTCAGACGCCGAGTGCTTCAGTGAAGAGTTTATTAGTGACTACAGCTCATAACAGACCCAATTTGGCTGGGCTGTGGCTGCTACTTATAGCCAGCAGCTGCAGTTGCCAGCCAATCAGAGTGCAGGATTTTCCCGCACTTTTTAAATCAATCATTTCTGACATTTTACAAGAACAGTTCAAACTAAACCAATCACATTCAAACCTGCATACATAACATACACAATGGAGAATAGACATCAAAAAAAGAATGCATGTATTCCTTTCAGTTTGTATTCCCCATTTGGTGCCTGTTTACTCTCTTGTAATCCCTTCCTATCCTATGAATATAAATACAAATATTAATACCCTTCTTGCTTATTATCCAGTGTGAGGGTGAGCATTTTAAAAGGCAGGGGAGTGGTGGGATGGAGAGAAAAGCTGAGGTAAAATTGTAAGCACAGTAGCAGTCCAATGATTTTCCAGTTAGCAGCTGTATCACTTAGTGACCAAGTTGCTGGTCCCAGTTGTGGTCACTAAATGGGGACTGTCTGTAGTATTTGTTTATTTCTTGTTTGAGATTTATGACAGCAATATAAGCATAGAAATGTAATAAACACCGTTGCATCCATCTACCATCATCAACATTTTCTTTTGGTCTATAGGGTTGGGTTTCCCCCCATAAATAAGCATAAACTATGGCATAATGCATATGCCTGTTATAATACTTGCACTACCACAACCCCTTGACTTGTGTTAGCTTCCTAGCCCCAACTAAATTTGGCCAGCTGATGCCATATGATAAGATAAATAAGATATATTTAGTACATTTAATTTAAAAAAATGTAAAGTGCTTCAACATCTTATCCTAAATCAAAATTGTTATCAAGAAGTGGTTAATGCCAATAAAAAGTTATCAAAAAGGAAATGAGTGCAGAAGAAACCATTGCTGCTTTTTGATGCAGCATTGTAAAAATCTGTTCAGCGTTACAATGAACAATGATATTATTTGACTGTGCTGAACAAAATCAACAGTTCTTCCAGGCAGCTATACCCTGTCCCTTCTTCTCTAGCCTCACAGATATCGTTGCTAAAAATCCTTTTCTCTCACTGGATTATCAATCCATGGTGATGACCAAGCTACTGATTACTGTTATTTCCATTTTACAGGTCAGGAATGCTGCTCATGAGTTCATGTGTTGTATAAAATCATGTATTTACAGGAGCGTCTACTGCCAGCATCGAATACCAACCACCCTGTACGAACGCACAGGCAGGGACTTCTCAGGGTGCCGTCTGCGACTCAGTGTCAGCTGGCGGCGTCCCGGGGAAGGGTCTACTCTGTAGTGGCTCCCACTCTCTGGAACCAACTACCTCTGGGGCTCCGCCTGGCCCCTGATCTCCGCACCTTCCATCACAACCTAAAAACTTGGCTGTTTGAACAGGCTGTGCTGTGCTGACTCCTCAGGGGAAGGGTTTTATATGTATTATGGGATTTTTAGTTTAATTCGGCTTGCTGCAATTTAATTCTATTTTAGTTAACTTAACTTATTGTATTGCCTTTTATCTGTGAGCCGCCCCGAGTCCTTCTGGAGAGGGGGCGGCATACAAGTCGAATTAATAAATAAATAATAAATAAATAATAAATCTATATTTAAAATTAGAACAGAATCAAGTATCCAGATATAGGTGCAGGTGTTTTTTTAAGCTCTAGAACCAAAATAATTTATTGTGTATTATTTCAGGATCCAAATTATAGTTTATTTTCCTCACAGATGTCCCAGAATCTCCTCACAGTAGAAGGCGCCAGTGCTCTTCTCATGTCAATCAGGAAGAATTCAAAATCCAGAATGGAAGAAATCAACATTTCAGTAAGAATGAATTAGGAGGAAAGTTAAGAAATATATATATTGCTATGTGCACAAAACCAATTGTTGGTAAAATGAAAGGTTGCCACATTCCCTGGTCTTTGTTTGCTAAGAGAAATAAAGATTTGCAGCGTTATAACTTATAGCATAAGATAGTTACAGTATATTGTATACTCTGTGCAAGTTAAATATTAGATAGGACACTTCACAGCATTAACATCACATTAGATTCTTCTTGTTAGATTTTTAGGGAAACCCACATAGGACAACAAACCTTGTCAAAAAGTTTTTTCTCTCCCTCTCTCCTCCCCACCCCCAATTATTAAGAACAAAGTTGAAAGTATCATGCATGCCAACCAAATTGCACCTTCATACTAATAGAGTCCTAACATTTAATAATATTGAAATCTTCTTAAAGTCTTTCATTAATAATTTTAGCTCCTTTTCCAATACAGCCCATGTATGAATAACCAGAGGAGTATTAGCTTGATGGTTTTTGAGCTTCCTGAGTTAAATGAAGAAAATTGAAGAGTATTTTGAAATGGATTTTATAGTAAAAAAGCAATTCACTGCATACATACCAAGTGAACTTCAAAAATAGAGACATAAAACATTACTTTTGAGAGTAATGATCTCAGCATATTTGTTTGGAGATGCATGTCATTTTGTTCAAAAAAATATGCTAGCAAGCACGTTTGTATGAAAGATCCAGTAAAGCTACCCGTGATTGGAAAAGCAGAATACTTTGTGCAAAACAGGAAAAAGAGGCTAAATCAGTTATGACAACTGATGTAGATTTGTGCAAATTACAGAACTCTGAGTGCATAGTTTGAAAAGCAGAGAATAATTAGAGCTCTGTCAGAAGGCTTGTCTTAAAGTTTCCACATCAATACCAAGAACGCATTCTGGTGACTGTTTTTGTAAGCTCAGTTCTTCTGATGTTACACTAATCTCATCTTTAAGCTCCAAACTGACTTCTGCTTTTAAAGAAGGATGTGACCTATTTTGATAGTTTATGCCATCTACTTGCTCAAGGATGATTCAAAGATAACTGACCAACAATGTGATTAGTAATAGTATCTCTACTATCTTTATTGCCCTCTGTTGTGGACATGTTCCTTCTCCTGTGACCATTGGTGCCATTTTGGGTTTGACTGCAGGATCAGCCAGATCCCTGGTTTCTACCACCTATTTCTGAAATATTCGTCAGATCTTACCCAGGCTCCGTGGGTGCATGCATAGAATGCTTTTCTGAAAAAGCATTAGATGTGTTTATATTGTTATTTAGTAAACAGAACTAGTATTCTCTGAAGAGAAAGTAGTTCTACTCTGCACTGAAGCGTCTGAAGCAATCCAAGTTCTACTATCTGTGCTGCTGGTTCTCGTGGCCATGAGGGCATTGCAGGTTTTCATCGGTATATGCCAACAAAAGGATTTTGGTAGCCCTATTGTTCATTGCTTTGATTATGAATGGATGCAGACAGTGTCATTTTGCCTACTAGTGTCCAAAATCTATGTTCAAAAAGAAGCCAGTCAGTGGGTCAGAGGCATGGACACAGGTTGAGGCAAGAATGCCTTTTGTTCTCCTCCTGCCCTCTCTCCAGTGGAACAGCTTCCCACCAGAAATCGTGGGCACTCCAACACTGGAGGTTTTAAAGAAGAGTCTAAATCAGGGGTGTCAAACTCAATTTCATTGACGGCCGCATCAGGGTTGTGTTTGACCTTGGGGGGGTTGGGTGTGTGTGGCTGGTGGGGGGGCATGCAGTGGTGGGATTCAATTTTTTTTACTACTGGTTCTGTGGGCATGGCTTGGTGGGCGTGGCAGGGGAAGGATACTGTAAAATCTCCAGTCAGAGGTGGTATTTGCCGGTTCTCCGAACTACTCAAAATTTCTGCTACCGGTTCTCCAGAACTGGTCAGAACCTGCTGAATACCACTTCTGGGGGCGTGGCCAGCTTGACATCACTTGTGTTAGGGGCACCTGTGGTGGTCTGAGTGCTCTGCCAGTGAAAACAGGCTTCCAATCTTCTGGGACAGTCCCCTGCAAGCCACTGCCAGTGAAAACGGAGATCGGGAGGGTGGCCCTCCTGAGCTCTGTTTTCGCTGGCAGAAGGTGGCAGGAGGCCATCCCAGCCGAAAACAGAGATTGGGAGCCTGTTTTTGTTGGCAGAGGCACTGTGGGGTGGTCCTTTACTGTTTCCAGGATGGCCCCATGGGCCAGATCTAAGCAACCCCCTGGCTGAAACCAGCCGGCGGGCCTTGACTTGACACCCCTGGTCTAGACAGTCACTCATCTAAAATAGTATAGGTTCTCCTCCTTGAACAGGGGGCTGGACTAGAAGACCTCCAAGGTGCCTTCCAGCTCATTCTGTTCTATTCTGTTCCATGTTTGTGGCTGGTGAGTCAGACTATTTTAAGATATAAATTTAATGCTCTTTCAAAAGAATGCTAGATTTGTGTTCAGAGCTCTCCTTCTACACATACAACCGGTCACTTGGGCATCTTCCAAAGTGGCTACCCCAAAGCCGCAGGCTCCTGCTTATGCTTTTATGACCCTGTCCTGGCACATCTTAAAGGAAGTGGTTGCTGCTTGTTTTTCGTTAAGTTTGCATAAAGAGTCAGACGCGGAGTGCTTCAGTGAAGAGTTTATTAGTGACTAAAGCTCATAACGACCCGATTTGGCTGGGCTGTGGCTGCTACTTATAGCCAGCAGCCACAGTTGCCAGCCAATCAGAGTGCAGGATTTTCCCGCACTTTTTAAACCAATCATTTCTGACATTTTACAAGAACAGTTCAAACTAAACCAATGACATTCAAACCTGCATACATAACACCCCTCCCCACTAGGTTCAGTCCATACTCAAACCCCAACCTATCTAATGTATTCTTTTAAATAGGTGGGGCTCTTACGTGCGTTGAGACCTTCGTGGTTCAGAAGTTTTAATGTTCTCACCCAGTGAGAGAGGAAATGTGTCTGTTGACATTTCCCTACTCGGGCTTCCAGTGAAAGAAGACCCTGTTTGATTGTTACAATCTGGTCTCTCCTCCCAACCCATCTCCAACCCAATGTCAGCACCCAAGTCAGGTAGTGATGTGCAATCTTCCACTTGTAAGGATGGATTTTGGCATTGTGACAGGTTTTGGGATGGTTCCTGTCGTAATGGCTCATTACACATGGGGTTGATTCTTGCTCGCTGATTATCCTCATGCTCCTTCCCCTCCCCCTTAGAAAAGGCATTAGGTATGGGAACTAGAGAGGAACAATTGCGATGTTCCTGAGGTAATCTGGATCTAAGCTGATCAATGTGCCTGCTCCAGAGGACTCCATCCTCTGTTTGCATCCTGTAAGAACGAGGGCCTGTGATTTGAATTATTTCAGCAGGAATCCATGAAGGTTCACCCATAAGGTTCTTAGCATAAACAGAATCACCCACACTGAATGTGCGAACTTTGCTAGTGGAATCTAGTGGTGCGTTGGGTGCGTAAGTGGGATGAAGGCAGTCAAGGGAAGACCTAAGTTTCCTACCCATCAACAACTCTGCTGGGGATAAGTCAGTTGATGGGTTAGGAGTGATGTGCTGAACACTAAGAAGTTTTCAACTTTCTCAGTGATGTCCCCAGGACCCAATTGCTGAAGCTTTTCCTTGGTAAACGCATACCATGCGTTCAGCCCGGCCATTAGCCAAAGGGTGCCCAGGGGCAGTCAGGGCATGTCTGATACCCTGTTGTGCTAGATAGGATTCAAAAAGGTTGGATGTAAATTGAGGGCCATTGTCAGAGACAAGAACATCAGGTAACCCGTGGGTTACAAAAGCTTTTAAGCTGCTTGATGACAGCATCAGTTGTGGTGGATGCCATAGGAATGACTCTAGCCATTTGGAATATGCATCTACTATAATAAGGAAGGTGTGCCCTCTGGTAGGGCCAGCGAAATCAATGTGAATCCTAGACCATGGGCCCCTAGGACATTCCCATTCCTGTGTGGGGGTGAGAGGTGGGGCAGGCCTGACTACCTGACAGTTGGGACAAGATGCAACCCAGTTTTCAACCATTTTGTCAATACCTGGCCACCATACATAACTCCTGGCCAATCCCTTCATCCTTACAATACCTGGATGACCCTCATGTAACATTTCCAAAACCTCTTTTGCAGTTTTGCAGGAATAACCACCCTGTTACCCCACAAAATACATCCTCTTAATACAGATAATTCAGTTTGCCTGGATTTAAAAGGTTGGGCAAGGTGAGGTAGATCTTGAAAAGGCCAACCTTTCTTAATCCAGCCTATAACAGGAGCCAATAAAGTGTCTTTGGCAGTCTCTCTGGCAATTTCAGCAGCGTGTACTGGAAGCTTGGCAACAGTTTCTAGGAAAAAGGTGTGCCTCAGGTTCAAAGTCCTCAGTGTGAAACGGAAGTGGGCAGCGACTCAAGGCATCAGCATGGCCAATGTCTTTGCCAGGCTTGTGGATGAGCTTGTATGAATAAGCAGCAAGAAATTCAGTCCACCTCAGCATTCTTGGTGACAGGATAGTGGGTGTAGGTTTGTCTCCTGCCACAATGCCTAACAAAGGTTTGTGATCTGTGACAATGGTAAATGTTCTCCCATATAAATACTCATGGAATTTCTTGACAGCTGCAACAATTGCCAATGCTTCCTTGTCCAATTGGCTGTAATTCCTCTCTGCTTTGGTCAAAGTGCGAGAGTAAAATGCAATAGGGGCTTCCCTCCCACTGGGAAGCCTGTGGCTCAAACCCCCCCCCCACTCCAAAGTCACAAGTCAGTATAACAGGCAAATTCTCAGAGAACTGTATCAGTACAGCATCAGACGTGATTAGTCTTTTAATATTGTTAAATGCTGATTGTTCTTCCTGCCCCAGACCCAAGCAGATTTTTTGTACAGTAATCTGTGCAATGGTTCTGCAATGGTTGCCTTCTGAGGTAGGAACATGTGATAAAAGTTAATAAGTCCAAGGAAGGCTTGCAAATCTGTTTTGCATTTTGGTCTAGGGGCTTCTTTGATTGCTTGAACCTTGGCATCTGTAGGGTGGATGCCATGCTTGTCAATCATATAGCCCAAGAACTCAACCTTGTCAGTTCTAAGAGTGCATTTTTCTTCCTTGACTTTTAACCCTGCTTTCTTGAATCTGGTAAGGACTTCTCTGAGTCTCTCTTGTAATTGAGTGTCATTTTCAGCAGAGATTAACACATCATCAAAGTAAGGCACTACCCTGGCAGTCCTTGGAGCATCCTTTCCATAAGACTTTGGAAGATGCCTGGTGCCATGCTTACTCCAAACTGTAACCTTTACATTTGAAGGCACCTCTATGAGTCACAATGGTTTGGGCCTCTGCAGTGGCATCATCAACTGTTAGTTGTTGATATGCCTGGGCCAGATCCAATTTGGCAAAGACTGTACCCCTGCCAAGTGAATGTAATAAATGATGCACCACTGGAACTGGATATGCGCTCTGTTGAAGCGCATGGTTCAATGTCCCCTTATAGTCTCCACAGATTCCTACTGACCCATCAGTCTTGACTGGTGTGACTATGGGTGTCTCCCATCTGGAGTGGTCAGTGGGCTCTAAAACTCCTTGAGCTATTAGTTTATCTAATTGTGCATCAATTTTTTCCTTTAAGGCAAATGGGACCCTTCTGGGCTTTAAACGAATTGGGGGCACCTTGGGATCTAGGTTGAAAGTGATAGGGGTCCCCATATACTTGCCCAATCTGTCGCTGAAGACCTCTGGAAACTCAGACTTCAAGGCCTCCTCCCATTCAGTGTTGCTCACGTGATTGATGCCAGTCACCTCGATGCCTAATGGATTGAACCACTCAAGTCCTTGTCCACGATGGTCAGGGGCAAATGTTTGGTGTGGCTTTTGAACTTCACGATGAATTCTCTTGTTCCAACTACTGGAATCTTGTTCCCTTGGTAGTCTTTAAGAGTCAGTGCTTGCTTCTGGAAATGCTTCTTCTGAATGTTGGGAAGTAGCCTGTGAATAGTGTCCCATGACACCATAGATAAATAGGAGCCTGAGTCCACTTCCATTTGGCAAGGCCTTCCTTCAATTAGTACCTTCACATGTACTTTTCTGCTTCTTAAGGGTGAAGAATGACCAATGGTGACTGTTTGATGAGTTTCATTCTTCCCATTTGCTTCTGTGCTTTGCCCCATTTTCTCACTGAAGTTGTTAGGCTTGAATTCTTTATCAGGAAACTTTCTTCTGTGGGGTGGAGTTCTGGATGATTTGCAGACTCTTGCTAGGTGACCTCTTTTTTCACAACAGAGGCAGATGGTATCAAAAAACTTGCATTCAGTGCGGGGGTGGCTTCCCCCACAACCTCTGCAGTAAAAATCTTGCCTCTTTCTTCCCGGGTCTTTCTTTTTCCTCTCCATTCTGAGTCTATAAATTCTTTCCTCCACCTCACTACAGTCTGACTCAGAATCTATTTGCTCGCAATGAGTTGTTGTGGACTTTTCCACATCAGGATGGCTTGAGGCCTTGTTAATTTTCTTCATGGCTGCTGCTGAGGACTTGGTGGCTTCTGCTGAAGAGGCCTCTTCTATTGCTTCCTTCAGCATGATCTTAGGTCTCATTAATAACTTGTTCTGTAACACCTTGTCTTTAAGGCCTAGAACAAATCGATCGCGCATGGCCTCTTCTAAGTTGTTAAATTCACATGCACCCCCAATGTCCCTTAAACTTGCCACGAAGTCATTTATGTTTTCGCTTTCCCCTTGATCGCAATGGTAAAACTCGTGTCTCTTAATGAGGCACGATACTTGTGGCGCGTGATGGGCTCTTAACAGCTTTTCTAAGTCGGGCCAGTCCAATACCTTCACGTCTGCAGCTCCCGCCAATGCCTTCACCATCTTGAAAACTGCCGGACTGCAGTGCGTAAGAAAGACCGCCCTCTTCCGTTTCTCAGAAATGTTGGCGAGATCGTTTCCCTTCAAAACCATTTGGAAACGATCCGCATACGAGTCCCAGTCTTCTGCCGTCAGATCGAATGGGGCTGGGGGGGTGTTCAGCGCAGCCATCTCTCTCAGCTTGTTTTCCACGTTGTCTTCTCTTCAGGAAGGATCCCACCTTCATCGCCAGTGTTAAGTTTGCATGAAGAGTCAGACGCGGAGTGCTTCAGTGAAGAGTTTATTAGTGACTACAGCTCATAACAGACCCGATTTGGTTGGGCTGCGGCTGCTACTTATAGCCAGCAGCCGCAGTTGCCAGCCAATCAGAGTGCAGGATTTTCCCGCACTTTTTAAACCAATCATTTCTGACATTTTACAAGAACAGTTCAAACTAAACCAATGACATTCAAACCTGCATACATAACATTTTTTCTGACAGCAGATGAATACTTGGTGAGAAAAAATGAAACTGGGGAATCTTCCTTTTTTTAAAGTTTTTTCTTCCAATTGCTACTGTAAGGCCACCATTTGCTGGCCTCATTCCTGGGTAGAATTTGAAAGTGTTTGTGTGTGTGTGTGTGTGTGTGTGTTGCCAGAATACTTTTCTTTTGACTCAAAAACTGGAGGATAGCACAGTGACACAGCCATCCAACTGTACCTAGAATGACTCATTGAAATGGTTTCATAGTTTCAGGGGCTAATTCCTTATGGGAACTAAATCAGTAAATGGACCTAAAAGTGGGGGAGGAGAATCATTTATTTCTAACCCCAAAACTCTGTTATCCTGCTCTTGGCTCTATTTTAGAACGTGCTTGTAAATGAAAGCTTCATCAGGCTGTTAGATCATGTTTGTGAAGTACAGCCTGAACTAGATATCGTCTATGGAGGAATTGGAGGCCACATTGTGCAGAAGACTGAGCATCAGGTCGATGCTATGAAGCTGATTCAGGTAAGTGTAATGGCCAGTCCCTCCTTCAGAAGCCCGACATACATTTTAGGCTTCTATTCAGAATATTGGATCATTATAGAGCCTTGGTGGCGCAGTGGTTAAAGTGCAGTACTGCAAACTACTTCTGCTGACTCCTGGATGCCTGCAATTTGCCAAATTGAATCCCACCAGGCTCAAGGTTGACTCAGCCTTCCATCTTTCTGGGGTGGGTAAAACGAGGACCCAGACTGTTGGGGGCAATAGGCTGACTCTGTAAACTGCTCATAGAGGGCTGTATAGCACTGTGAAGCGGTATATAAGTCTAAGTGCTATTGCTACTGTGTTTCCCCGAAAATAAGACACTGTCTTATATATTTTTTGGCTCCCCAAAACACACTAGGTCTTATTTTTGGGGTAGGTCTTATATATATATATATATATATATATATATGAAAAAAACACTTACCATATTCATGTAGAACAATGTACATTTATTCATGTGAAACCACGAACAAATTGCATACCGTGTTTCCCCGAAAATAAGACACTGTCTTATATTTCTTTTGGCTCCCAAAAACACACTAGGTCTTATTTTCGGGGTAGGTCTTATTTTTGGGGTAGGTCTTATTTTCGGGGAAACACGGTATAACAGCATTGCTGTTATGATGCAGGCTCTACCCTTTCCGCAAGAATGTAGAATGTCACAATGTGCAAATGAAAAAGACAAAACTTATGTCGTGATGTTGTGACACCGCTGTTGTTATTTGCCTTCTGATGTGCTCCCCATTTGCCTGCTGAACTAGCATATTTTAAAGCTACACGTAAAAGAGGAAACAGCGTTGGCCAGATAGAATTACCAATAAAGGAGAATATTTGTAGCTCAGGGTTGAAATGAGAGGTCTCCCTGGTACTCTCTGAGCTTGGTTGTTTTCTTGCAGACGTTTCATTACTCAAACTAGGTAACCTCATCAGTGCATCGATGATGCTAACTAGTTTGGGGTAATGACATGTCTGCAAGAAAACAACCAAGCTTAGAGAACACCAAAGACCCTTCCTCCAGATAGAATTCTTTGAAAAAAGCATTACAGCAATAGCACTTAGTACCAAAAGTGCCAGCACTATGATTGTTAAACTTATTTTGCTTTAAATAACTATTCCAATCAACTAATAATTACATTTGCACCCAGGTATATAGTATGGAAGGAAATTGCTGTACTGCCAAGCCACAATGACACAGCATCATGTTACCTACTTTGTACTGTAAATAATAGATTGTATAGCACATAGATATACAGGTACTCCTCATTTAGTGTCTGCCTCATACAGTCAATTGCAGTTATAACGATGATTAAAAAAAGAAACTGGAACCAGTCTTTGAATTTACAGTCTTCGCAAGTATGTAAAGCAGGGGTGGGCAACTCTGGCCCCTTTGCGACCTGGGGACTTCAACTCCCAGAATTCCTAAGCCATGCTGTAAAGGGGCCATGCTGGCTCAAGAATTCTGGGAGTTGAAGTCCCCAGGTCCCAAAGGGGCCATACCTGCCCACCCCTGATGTAAAGCAAAGGGGAGCTGAAGTAAGACTGTAAAATTGTGGTATTACATTTAGCAATAGCTTTGATAAATGACTGAGCTGCTGTACAAATTGTGGTTACTTAGCAAGGATTACCTGCATGACTCTCCATCTGTGGCTGAGCTTCAGTTCTCATTAATCCTAGCCAAATGGCTTCTTTTGATGGACGGTGGAAGTTACAGTCCAGTAATCCTTGGTCCCTTATTGCCCATTGTGATCTAAAGAAAGGGATTCACAATGAGAGTAGAAATTTGATGAATGTGTTACCAAAAAGAGATATAGCCATTTGAAGGTGTCCCTCAGGAAGGCCATTCCTTAAGCAGGGTAATGAGGGTTTTGAGCCTGCAGCTGGCAGTTCCAGAATGGCAGGATCAGAGCTAAGAAGCATTAAAACTAAGAGAAAGCTTGGAGACCATGATTTTGGCCTAAGGGAAGTGATTCAGTTGTAAAGAGGAAATTATAGTTTTGGCAAAGTAATGTTATATTTTCTGAAATGAAAAGAGGACAAGGTTTAAAGACTGCTTAAGTATTAACAGTTAGAAAGCAGAAAAATTCACAACAGCCTCAAAGGTTGAGTTTCAGGAACAGAAAACTTAGCCTTCATGTTAGAACCACAGAAGCAGATGTTGTGGTAGATTTACCTAAAGACATTTGATGCCAACCTGAGGGAAGTGGTTTAAAATACTGAACTTGCGGTCTCTTTCACTTCTTTTTTTTATCCCCAGGTCTATTTAGAAGCCAACAAGCTAAAGCCTTGGGACTATTTTAGGAGCATGGATAAATATGGTGACATGAAAATTCCCGTGGCAGAATTTCGGAAAGCCATGATGCTGGTAATGTTTCAAAATTCTTTTTTATGGTTACCCCAAAAGATCCTTGGGAATTTTAAATTCATTAGAGCATTCCAGGTTTTTACCACTCCAACTCCCAACTCATCTGCATCTGAAAACCAAGACAGATTTTTTTTAAAAGCATGAAGCAGAGAGCCAGCTTGGTCTACTGGTTAAGGCATCAGGCTAGAAAGTGGGGAAATGGTGAGTTCAAGTCCTGCCTTATCCATGAAAGCCAGGTGACGGACTTTGGGCCAGTCACTCTCTCTCAACCCAATCCACCTCACAGGGTTGTTGCTGAAAATGAGAGAAGGGAAGTATTGGATAAGTTTGCCACCCTGAGTTATTTTTTGTAATAATAATAATTATTTATTTATTTATTTATTTATTTATTTGATTTGTATGCCGCCCCTCTCCCGAACGGACTTGGGGCGTCTCACAATTAAAACCAACACAATAAATAATTACCTAAAATAGAATTAAACCCAACAAGCCAAATTACTAAAACAAATTATAAAACAACAACAACATCATCATCAACAACAACAACAACAACAATAATAATAATAATAAAAAACAACCAGTGCAGGTGGTTCCAGTGGTACTCGGCACACTGGGTGCTGTGCTTAAAGACCTAGGCAAGCACTTAAAAACAATTGGCGCTGACAAAATCACCATTGGTCAGCTGCAGAAGGCCACCTTACTGGGATCTGCTCACATAATCCATCGATACATCACGCAGTCCTAAATGCTTGGGAAGTGCTTGACTTGTGATCTGTGATACAAAACCCAGCATAGTTATCTCGTTTGTTGTGTACACTGTCGTCGTCATCATCATCATCATCATCATCATCATCATAAATGATGATGATGATGATGATGATGGCAGGATACAAGTTAAACAAATAAACAAATAGACTTAAATTATACTGACGATCAGAAAAGGCAGTTTTATTGTTTTGTGGTTGGAATCTGCACTCCCTTCCCTATCTCCATTTTTTTTTGTTGGCCAAAAGCCAGAGGCCACAGATGACATGACTATGGAGAGGGCTGGAATGGTTGGTCATTTTCTTCATTAGAGGAGTGAGGAAGTTTAAAAAAAAAATAGAAAAAAGGGAAATAATTGAGAAAAGCTACTTGCTTTAGTTCTATCATAGCTGTGTTCTTTTTACCAGAGAGAAAGAGGAAAATTACATCGTTTTTATTTAACAAGGGTGAGATGTTGGTGGCATGAATTTGACAGATTTTGAGGGACCCCAAAAGTGCTCCAGGAAATATAGGACTTAGTTGCTTTGTGTTTCCCATCTTTGATGGGGATATGAATGCCAAGATTCTGAGCAGTACATTAATTGAGTAGCCCCTGTTGACCAAATATGTCTCAAAGGAAAAGTTTGGGTCAGCTGCATTAGGCAGAACTAGACCAGGAAATCAACTCCACCAGAAGGCTAAAACTACTTTTTTTGAGTTTAGCTATTATAACAAACGTTTACAAGTCCAGATGTTGTCGGGACATCCTGGGCTCAACAAATATTTTATTTCTTGTTGCCTTGACAACAAAAATTGCATATCTCTGTCAAGAACACCTTCCTCACTCACTACAGTGTGCCAAAATAAATCTGAAACTCAGTAAATATTGATATTTGCCCCCCAAAAATCTCAAAGCAAAATACCTTCAATAAACAAATATTTTCAACTTCACATGGTAAGGTGTGAGCTGAAAAAGAAATTTCCTACATGTATGGTACATTTAAGATTTTACAAACTGTCTTCACAATATATAGTATCGATATAGACTTTTATCCCTTATGCTGATGACACAGAAAAGCCTTCATTCATTCAATTTCTATGGCTGCCCAGCTTGCTAAGGGAGTCTTCGTGGCATACCTAGGAAAGAAAAAATGCAGTGAGGGAAGAAGTGAAATCTGTAAAGATGAATCTGTTCCAACAACTTTATTACAAACATGGTGGATTTATGAGAACTTTAAAAAATGGTTTGATAGAAACAGAGCTACAGCACAAAGAGGGATGTGCTAACAGCTAACATATTACTGGGTAGTGGCTAAAACTGAGATTGGGTGCTAAAATGGAATGTCCAATTCAATTATGGATATTGGTAAGGAAATATAGGGTCTAATATGAGTAGAGTTGGGCTTTCTGCCTTCTGTTGTTGGTAGTCTGGGGGGAAATTATTCCATCCCAAACTGCTATCAGTCTAAGATGTTGTTATTGTGGAGAAAATAGGAGAAAGGAGTATTAGTATGTTTGTTGCCTTTGCTTTCTTCTGGGAAGTTTTAAAATTTCCAAGTCTAATTTACACCTGTTGAGTAGTAGATCTCCCTCCAAGTACTATTCAGATCTAGCCACATTTACTTCAACCTTCACTTTACTTTACTTAAATCAACCAAGATTGGTTATAGGTGTCTCCACCTTTTGAGACTTCTCAAATGGAACTCTGCTCCTAATGACTACATAATTTTAGCAGTGAAACTGAATCAGTTGATCATTATCTTTTTTCCAGCTTGCATTTTGTATTTTCTCAGCCTTGCCCACAATTGTAGTTTTTCGCAATGGTTCCCATCATAACTAGATTTGATCCTGCTTCAGTTTGTGGACCACTCAAAGTCATCTAAGGCAGAGGTCCCAAACTTGGCAACTTAAGACTTGTGGACTAAGTTGCCAAGTTTGGAGACCTCTGATCTAAGGATAGCTACCCATTGTAATGATAACCAAGATTTATGCAATAATTTTATTCTTGTCTCAAGCAATCAAAGATCCCCCTGAAACGGCTGCAAGTTGTAGAGCTGGTACACAAATTGGACCCTAACAGAACAGGCTTCGTGGACTACAGGTGACTGCTATATGCTATTACATTAGACATATTTTTTATTTTAGAAAAGAGACACAGAGAGAGGGGGGAGGGAGGGAAGGAGAGAGAGAGGCTTACATAGAAATATTGTTTGTGTTCTTATTGACCATTTGTGTCCAAAACTGAATATAGGGCAATAGATCTCCATAATTGTGAGTTAGGAGTCAATATTTTCAAGGCTTCTGGGTGTTTAGTTCTTTTCAGCATCCTAAGGAACTGGGAAAAGTAAAAGAAAAGGGATAAAAGTTCAGCAAAATTACTTTATTATTAGCCTTACTGTTTTTTCCTCATTTTCAAATTAGTCACTATAGAGTTGAGGAGCCAGTCAAGAAACACAAGGAAAATGAGGATGAAGATGATGAGGAGGAGGAGAATGCTGCTGCTGATAAATGGTCCTGAAAGATGAGTGCTGATAGGAAGCTAAGAAATGTGCTTTGGGCTGAGTAATAAGTGCTGGAGGTGAAGAGGCAATTGAATATCCACAGATCTTAAGTCTAGACAATAAAATGTATTGAAATAGAAGCTGATTTCTTTACATCCAAAAAAGGAAGATATGATGAATGGTATTTGTGAAGGGCAGTCAAAAAGGCAAGAGGGTGTAAGCAGGCCATAGCCAAGTCTTAGAAAATGATGGTCAACTCATCTAGAGATGCCAATCAATCTCATCTAATTTCAGAATATGAAACAGGCTCAGAGCTGCAATAATGGGATGGGAGACCAATGTGGCTCTACTGAGAAGTAGAAATATCCTTGGCACCACATCCCTTTTTGTTACCAAGAAAATAACATGGATGCCTCTATATGAAGTCAATGGGTGGTGAACTTTACTAGAAAAAGAGTGAAGTTAACATGTGTTGGATATCAATTCCCATAATGCCGAGACATCATGGTCTTGCCAGGAGCATATTGTGTACCAAGCTAGGGGAAGGATGTTTTATGTCATAAAGTTGATGGTATTAAAGACAGGGATCAGTATCACAAACATTCCTCCAAATGTGAACACATATACTTTCTCACACAGCACTCCACTGTGTTGTGGTCCAGTGGTGGCCTGCGAAGCTGGCAGCAGAGTTGGACAGTGGGGAGGAACATGGGCCAGTTCTGGAGTCTGGGAGGGCTCAGACAAGGGATCTGCATCCAACTCAGACATGGGGCAAGGGCCATTTGAGAGTTATGTGCTGACTCCAGAGCCTCCAGAATCTGACTTCGGTGAGGCAGAAGAACAGAGGGAGCCTGTTCCCAGTGCGCGCTTGTGCAGAGCTGCCAGAAGGCAAAAACAGTTAAGACAAAAGGGGCAACTCAGGAGTAAGGCTTGGAGATGATTGGCCCCTCCCATAAGACATAAAGGAGAAACAAAGGGACATGAGCTTTTGCAGGAAGCAACTTTGTTCATTCTGGTCGGTTTAAAATCTGAAGCTCAGTGTTGACTTTGTGCTCCATTTGGCCTTGTATGGCTAATTGGCAGTTTAGTCGTTGGCAGCATTTCAAGGGAAATAAAGGTGGGTGCTTATCAGCCTTATCCTGAAAGACTATGGCAGACTTCTAAACTGCTTGGGACTCATTACGGGCTGTGAATGCATATAATTCACAGCCATTGAAATAAAAGAAAAGGTTTTTGGGAAGAGCGTGTGATTGTTACTGTCTCAAGAAGCCTTGGTCAGAAGACACTGTAGTTTTCATTGAGTACTAACTGCCCTGTGCGATCACATAGGCAAGGACTCCTTGGGGTCCCATCGGCTGGCCAATGCCGTTTGGCGGTCCCCCGACGACAAGCCTATTCTATCGCGGCCCCTGACCTCTGGAATCAACTCCCCCTGGGACTCCGCCTGGCCCCTGACCTCCGCGCCTTCCGCCGTGAATTGAAGACCTGGTTATTTAACCAAGCCGGGCTGTGACCCTTTGGGGGGGTGGTTTTTATTATGGTTTTTATTATGTATCTATGTAATTGCTGAGCACACTGGGTTGTATCCCAAAAATTGTAAGCCGGCCTGAGTCTTCGGAGAAGGGCGGCATATAAGTGTAATTAAAAATAAATAAAATAAAATAAAAATAAATTATATTTCAATGGGGCTTGTTAGTTTAATTCTTTTTTAATTATTTATTGTTCTTGTTGTTTTAGTTGTGAGCCGCCCCGAGTCTTCGGAGATGGGGAAGCATACAAGTCTCATAAATAAATAAATAAATAAATAAATAAATAATAAATAAATAAATAGTTTTAATGGATTCAGAAAGATGGAATATTGTGGTACCTTCATTTACCTAGGTTTTTGTATACTATTTTTTTTCTTAGTGAAAAATACAGGTTGTTTGGATTTGGCAATAATGGCAGAAGCTCTCTCTCTTCCTGAGTTTCTGACCTTGAATAATGAAATACCAAAGTGGATATTAAAAGCAAGGCTGGGTCTGTAACTCAGGAGCAGGATATATGCTTGGCTTGCAAGCCAGAGGTTAATTCTGTGAAATTTCCAGGTGATGGGAAAGAATTACTTTCGGAATCCTGGAGAGGAATTGTTGCTCAAAGTGACAGATATGTCTCATTTATTGGAACAAACTAAAAAAGCACCGTTTCTAATGTACCTAAGTTTCTAAATACTTGCATACACAAAAATGCTACAGAAGTCAAATATTTTATGTTACCATCATACTTCAAAGCAAAAAAAAAGGGAGAGGTGGAATAAAAATTATTAGTCTGGCAGGCAGGCTCACACTAGATTGGTGGAGAACGCTAGAGGCACAGGAGACAGATAAAGGGGAACACTGAATTCCTTTATTTTTAAGGCTGTATTTTGGTGCATTGATAATAAGGATCAACTACTTCAATAATTCATTTTCTGTGCAGCATATTATCTGCCTTGTCATTGGAGTAGTGCCTTTTTGAGGCATATAGGGAGGAGGAAGAGAAGTTTGTTCAATTTCACAAAGCAGCTCAGAGAAGATCTCACAACATTCTCACATTGTTCTCCTGCTTCATTAATGCAAAAGGCTAATATGCTTGAAGAGGAAATGAGGGAAAATGCAAAATTCAGGAAATTTTTCAAAAAAAAAAAGCCCCACTCTATGTTGTCTGTGTTGTCAGGAGTCTAATAGAAAGGAGATATCTTGCATTATGTGAATCAGGAATTTAAATAATCGATTGAATAGCTATTTTTGTGAAGCCAAATGTCCTTCATGCAGAGATCCAACTTTAGAATAACTTAAATCTTGGAAGAATGTTGAAAGAATATAATGGGGATAATGGAAGGGAGGGAGGGAGGGAAGGAGGGAGGGAGGAAGGAGTACAGATATGAAACTAGGTAGTCATAATTTTCTTAATACACATTTACTGGATTTCTGTGTTATGCTAAGCTAATGTGTATTTAATTACAATTTATGCTTCAGGCTATTATTTTCAGTGTCATTGTTTCCTCTCTTCA
This sequence comes from Naja naja, assembly GCA_009733165.1. NCBI lineage: Eukaryota > Metazoa > Chordata > Lepidosauria > Squamata > Elapidae > Naja > Naja naja. The sequence continues at coordinate 319,857,649 of CM019148.1, forward strand.
TTAATACTGTATGCTATCAAGACATGGTGTATGGTGAATGAAGATTCTTCAAACAACTTAGTACAAAATGAACATCTTCAATAATAGGAAAATATGTTTAGGAAAATACACAGCAAAAATAGCATTTCAGCAACAATAATTCCAACAGGTAGAAACAGAAAATATTTTGACATGGCCACATAATAAGTTTCCATAGTTACAGAATAAATTGTTATTCCATTGGCAGAACAGCTGATTACAAAGAGCAAAATGGCAGAAAGAAAATATGATTAATTCAACAATTAATATATCAGAACACCAAACTTTTTTTAAAGCCTACTGTGAAACACTGAGGTAAGGTTTGTTTCATTTGTATAGTGCTGGGTTCTCTTTTGAAAAAAAAAACACTGTGAGGCATATAAATAGTTAAGCTCAAATGAGAGACAAAGAATGTTTTATTATTGTAAAATACCCATGAAATATAGTGGTAAAATATACTGAAGCTTGCCAAATGTTATATATACAGAAATCATCTAAGTAGATGAATTCATAGTCCCAGTAATCTAACAATTTGTCTAATCTAAATATTTTTATTGTTCCATTAAGGTAGCATGCAAGAATAATTCCTAGGTAGAAAGTCATATGATAGCCAATAATTACATTGTATGTAAAAATAATTAGGCAAAGACTGTGGGGCAACTCAGATCCAACCGGAAAAGATCATCTCAAGAAAATAAAGCTATGATCCTCAAACAAAAAGAAGAGCTTTTTATCAGAGATAGTTTTGAATAGTAAGATTATAAACATGGCTAAAACATAGCATATTTACCAGAAAAAATTAATTCATTTACAGAAGCATTCCTGTATATTTTGATAATGGCCATTGGGAGCAGTAGTGTATTAAAGACTACTAGCATTTTAGTAATATGGTGAAAATGAGATGGATTTTGGTGAAATGGATAAACTGACTTCTTTCATCAGAGAAAGGTTAATATCTGTGTTTATTGCTGACTAGAAACCTCTTATGGACTTTCTGGTAAAAGAGAAAAAAATAAACTTTTGATTTATGGTTTTGATAAACCTTAAAATAAATTCATCATTGTCACTAAATGCATTTGCAGTGATACTGGGAATCAACCTGCCTTCCTTAATCTAAAATCCCCAGATGCAGTCTAATATAAGGGTTCCCAACTCTGGGTGAGTTTTGGTACAAGGCTGTGGCCCATTCAGAACAGGGCCATGCAAGCAGTGGATGTGCACACACAGCACCACTTTCACAAGTGAGAGAGGGCACACCTGAAGCTCCATTTGTGCAAGCGGTGACCCAGGAATCAAGTGTCTCTTCAGAAGACACACCAAAATAAGAACAAGGAAAATAGAACGGCTATCCCAGCCTTCACATAGCAGCTTGAAATTTAGCACGCTGGTCAGATGTAGGCTCTATTAGAAGCACTGTGGAAAACGTTGATCCAAGAATTTCTGCGAGCAAAAGACCTGTATGGCATTCTAAGTGTATCCTAGGAGGAACGGTCAGTATAAAGGCAGCTTTGTATGGTCTTCCTTCAATGAAAAATGATGTGATTCATCTGTTGGGAATGTGATGTTATAATTTGCCACTAGTTTAATAGGAGAGCCTCCTTTGTGGCACAGCAACTCCAACAATATGAATGAGGGCTGTGGGTGAAAAATAGGTTTTCACAGAAATAAATTCAGGTGGTATTGGAAATAAAAATAAATATTGCTCAGAGCAGGAGTAAAATTATGGGAAGTCCAGGTTTTAATGTTGCATGAACGAATACTTAGAAATAAATCCCATTCAAAATAATGTAGCTTTTACTGCAGAAGGAGCAGGTAGGAATGATCTGAAATACTATATGAATTTTTAGAGCTACCTTGTGTTAAGTTTGCATGAAGAGACAGACGCGGAGTGCTTCAAGCTCTTAATTTATTAGTGAATACAGCTCAGAATGGACCCAATTTGGCTGGGCTGTGGCTGCTACTTATAGCCAGCAGCCGCAGTTGCCAGCCAATCAAAGTGCAGGGTTTTCCCGCACTTTTTAAGCCAATCATTTCCAACATTTTACAAGAACAGTTCAAACTAAACCAATGACTTCAAACCTACATACATAACACCCCTCCCCACTAGGTTCAGTCCATACTCAAACCCCAACCTATCTAATGTATTCTTTTAAATAGGTGGGGCTCTTACGTGTCGTTGAGACCTACGTGGTTCAGATGTTTTAAGGTTCTCACCTTGTGAGAGAGGAAATGTGTCTGCTGACATTTCCTTACTTGGACTTGTAGTAATGGTAGAACCTGTTTGGTTACTACAACCTGGTCTCTCCTCCCAATCCATCTCCAACCCAATGTCAGCACCTAAATCAGGTAGTGATGTGCAATCTTCCATTTGTGAAAATGGTTGTTGGTATTGTGACAGGTTTTGGGATGGTTCCTGTGTTAGCTCGTTACACATGGGGTTGATTCTTACTTGCTGATTACTCTCATAATCCTCCCCTTCCCCTAGAAGAGGCAGTAGGTATGGGAACCAGAGAGGAGCAAAAGCGATGCTCCTGAGGCAATCTGGATCTTAACTGATCAATGTGCCTGCTCCAGAGGACACCATCCTCCGTTTGTACCCTGTAAGACCTGGGGCCTGTGATTTGGGTTATCTCAGCAGGAATCCATAATGGTTCACCCATGAGGTTCTTAGCATAAACAGAATCACCCACAGTGAAAGTCGAATTTTACTAGTGGAATCTAGTGGTGCGTTGGGTGTAAGTGGGATGGAGCGGTCAAGGGAGACCTGAGTTTCCTACCCATCAACAATTCAGCTGGGGTTAAATTACTTGAGGGGTTGGGAGTGATATGCTGAACACTGAGAAGTTTTCAACTCTCTCAGTGATATCCCCTGGACCCAATTGCTGAAGTTTTCCTTGGTAAATCGTACCATACGTTCAGCCCGGCCGTTAGCGAAGGATGCCCAGGGGCTGTCAGGGCATGTCTGATACCCAGTTGTGCTAGATATGATTCAAAAGGTTGGATGTAAATTGAGGGCCATTGTCAGATGCCATAGCCTCTAGCCATAATATCAATGCCCTGGACCATGGGCCCCTAGGACATTCCCATTCCTGTGTGGGGCTGAGAGGTGGGGCAGGCCTGACTACCTGACAGTTGGGACAAGATACAACCCAGTTTTCAACCATTTTGTCAATACCTGGCCACCATACATAACTCCTGGCCAATCCTTCATCCTTACAATACCTGGATGACCCTCATGTAACATTTCCAAAACCTCTTTTGCAGTTTGCAGGAATAACCACCCTGTTACCCCACAAAATACATCCTCTTAATACAGATAATTCAGTTTGCCTGGATTTAAAAGGTTGGGTGAGTTGAGGTAGATCTTGAAGTGGCCAACCTTTCTTAATCCAGCCTATGGTGATCTTGAAGTCTTTGCCTATGACAGGAGCCAATAAAGTGTCTTTGGCAGTCTCACTGGCAATTTGAGCAGCATGTACTGGAAGTTTGGCAACAGTTTCTAGAAAAACGGTGTGAGTCTCAGGAACAGGGTCCTCAATGTGTGAAGGAAGTGGGCAGCGACTCAAAGCATCTGCATGCCCAATGTCTTTACCAGGTCTGTGGATCAGTTTGTATGAATAAGCAGCAAGAAATTCAGTCCATCTCAGCATTCTTGGTGACAGGATCGTGGGCATTGATTTGTCCCCTGCCACAATGCCTAAAAGAGGTTTGTGATCTGTGACAACAGTAAATGTTCTCCCATATAAATACTCATGGAATTTTTGACAGCTGCTACAATCGCCAAGGCTTCCTTGTCCAGTTGGCTGTAGTTCCTCTCTGCTTTAGTCATGGTTCGAGAGTAAAATGCAATAGGAGCTTCCCTCCCTCTGGGAAGCATGTGGCTCAAACCCCCACTCAAGGGGATCACAAGTCAGAACAACAGGAAAGTTTTCAGAGAACTGTATCAGCACAGCATCAGACGTGATTAGTCTCTTGATATTATTAAATGCAGCTTGTTCCTTCCTCCCCCAGACCCAAGCAGATTTTTTGTCCAGCAACCTATGTAGGGGTTCTGCTATGGTTGCCTTCTGAGGTAGAAACATATGATAGAAGTTAATGAGTCCCAAGAATGCTTGCAAATCTGTTTTGCATTTTGGCCTGGGGGCTTTGATTGCCTGAACTTTTGCCTCTGTGGGGTGGATGCCATGTTTATCAATCATGTAACCCAAGAATTCCACTTTATCTGTTCTAAGTGTGCATTTTTCTTTGACTTTTAACCCTGCTTTTTGAATCTAGTTAAGACTTCCTGAGCCTCTCGTGTAATTGAGTGTCATTTTCAGCAGAAATTAAAACATCACCAAAATAGGGCACCACCCCTGGCAACCCTTGTAATATTCCTTCCATAAGGCTTTGGAAGATGCCTGGTGCCACACTTACTCCAAATTGCAATCTTTTGCATTTGAAGGCACCTCTATGGGTCCCAATGGTTTGGGTTTCAGCAGTGGCATCATCAACTGTTAATCGTTGATATGCCTGTGCCAGGTCCAACTTGGCAAAACTGTGCCCTCCAAGAGAGTGTAATAAATGATGCACTACTGGAACTGGATATGCCTGTTGTAGCACATGGTTCAATGTCCCCTTGTAGTCTCTGCAGATTCTCACAGACCCATCAGCCTTGACTGGTGTGACTATGGGTGTCTCCCACCTGGGTGATCAGTGGGCTCTAAAACCCTTGGGCTATTAGTTTATCTAATTGTGCATCCCTTTAAGGCAAATGGGACCCTTCTGGGTTTTAAACAGATTGGTTGTACTTGGGATCTAGGTTAAATCAAGGCCTCTTCCTCAGGGCCTCTTCTCAGTGTTGCTCATGTGATTGATGTCAGTCACCTCGATTCTCTAGATTGAACCACTCAAGTCCCAGCAAGCTTGGCCATCCTTGTCCATGATGGTCAGGGGCAAACGCTTGGTGTGGCCTTTAAACTTCACGCTTGAATTCTCTTGTTCCAACTACTGGAATCTTGTTCCCTTGGTAGTCTTTAAGAGTCAGTGCTTGCTTCTGGAAATGTTTCTTCTGAATGTTGGGAAGTAGCCTGTGAATAGTGTCCCATGACACCATAGATAGGTATGAGCCTGAGTCCACTTCCATTTGGCAAGGCCTTCCTTCAATAAGTACCTTGACATGCACTTTTCTGCTTCTTAAAGGTGATGAATGACCAATAGTGACTGTTTGATGAGTTTCATTCTTCCCATTTGCTTCTGTGCTGCTCCCCATTTTCTCACTGAGATTGTTGGGCCTGAATTCTTTGTCTTTGCTTGTAGCAAACTTTCTTCTGTTGGGTGGAGTTCTGGATGATTTGCAGACTCTTGCTAGGTGTCTTCTTTTATCACAACAGAGGCAAATGGTGTCTAAAAACTTGCATTCAGTGCGGGTGGCTTCCCCACAACCTCTGCAGTAGAAATCTTGCCTCTTTCTTCCCAGGTCTTTCTTTTTCCGCTCCATTCTGAGTCTGTAAATTCCTTCCTCCACCTCACTACAGTCTGACTCAGAATCTATTTGCTCACAATGAGTTGTTGTGGACTTTTCCACATCAGGATGGCTTGTGGCCTTGTTGATTTTCTTCATGGCTGCTGCTGAGGACTTGGTAGCTTCTGCTGAAGAGGCCTCTTCTATTGCTTCCTTCAGCGTGATCTTAGGTCTCATTAATAACTTGCTCTGTAGCACCTTGTCTTTAAGGCCCAGAACAAATCGATGCGATGGCCTCTTCTAAATTGTTAAATTCGCATGCACCCCAATGTCTCTTAAACTTGCACCAAGTTTATTTTTGCTTTCCCTTGATCACGACGGTAAAACTCATGTCTCTTAATGAGGCACGATACTTGTGGTGCGTAATGGGCTCTTAACAGTTTTTCTAAGTCAGGCCAGTCCATTACCTTCATGTCTGCAGCTCCTGCCAATGCCTTCACCATCTTGAAAACTGCCGGACCGCAGTGTGTGTGAGAAAGACCGCCTCTTCCGCCGGAAATGTCGGCAAGATCGCTTCCTCCAGATACATTTGAACGATCTGCATACGACTCCCAGTCTTCTGCCATCGGATCAACGGGCTGGGGTGTTCAGTGCAGCCATCTCGCTTCCTTCTGTTCCTTGCCTCTTCTTCAGGGAATCCCACCTTCATCGCCAGTGTTAAGTTTGCATGAAGAGACAGACGAGGTGCTTCAAGCTCTTAGTTTATTAGTGACAACAGCTCAGAACCCACTTTGGCTGGGCTGCTACTTATAGCCAGCAGTTGCCAGCCAATCAGAGTGCAGGGTTTTCCCGCACTTTTTAAACCAATCATTTCCAACATTTTACAAGAACAGTTCAAACTAAACCAATGACTTCAAACCTACATACATAACACCTTGTATTATTCATTCCTAATTATGTTATGAGATTTAGCCCTTGTGATAACTTGCATTCTATGAAAATACATGCAATATGAGTTTTATATCCAGCCTCCCTGTAAAACAAGAAGACACCTTTGTATATAATAGAAAGGACATCTTGGAACCAGATAGCAGCCCTGCATGACCAACCACACAAATCCTAAACTCTATTTTATGCCAGAACTCCAACTGGGATATACCAACAGCTCAAAAGACATTTTGTATTTGGCCACTGCAAGTTTTGACTCCGTCAGTGTGTGGATTGAATTGAGTCAGATTATAAACAATACTTTTTAAAAAGCTGCAAAACCAGAATGATTCTTGACAAAACACTGAGAAATTGCTCAGAGAGTGCCGCACTATGGAGAAGACTTTGGAATAAACATATGAAGTGGAGTGCTCAACAGATGAGAAATAAAAGCAGTCAAGGAAATCTAAATTATCCTATAATTATGATTTGCATAGCCATGATTTGTTATGATTAGAGTCCACGGGGGAGGGGAAATGAACTGATATGAAATCATTTTTTAAATTATTTTAAGTTTGGGGCAGATTCTTAGTAAAGGAGAACGGACCTAATTTTTCCATGACAGATGAAGAATTTTCCATTTCACTGCTTCATTGCAGGAAATCTCTCCTTTTCTGCTGTGTAGCCCAGGTGAATTTCTGACACAGAGTTGGGGTGTTATGGGGTGGCCATGCAGAACTGCTAAGTGTTTCCAAGCTGTTTCCCTTCTATTACATGAAAGTATGTTATTTCTTGTTTCAAAGGGAGCCAAAAATAAGGCTCACCTGTTTCCTAGTAGGCAAGTCATCACCAGAACTCGGTCTCATAACATACTGTTATTAGGAAGGGATAACGAAAGGTGTGTCGGAAGAAAAATCCATCTGGTTCAGTTCCAAGCTGGGCAAAAGAGGCTGGAAACAACATGGAGGCTGATTGGAAAGAAAGTTTATTGATGAACAGAACCATACACAAAGACAGCATGCAGTTATGGGCCAGCTGAACAACTAGCTGAGAGGAAGAGTTCTTATATGGTTCTGTGTTTTTGAAGTTTGAGATTTGTGCAATATGGGCTTTGTGTTTCTAAAGAGGGTGTTGGGCAATTCCCACTGTGGCTGATGGCTTATGTCCTATGCTGGATTTGGGTGAGGGGCTGCTCGTTATAATCCTATTACTCAGCTTTTGTTAGCTGTCAAACTTTGCTGTAAGGAGTTGCCAAATATCCTGTCTTGAATGAACTTCTGCAGGCAGTATTTGCTTTCCTTATGAATGGAGCCATCTAAATAGTTGGCTTCCTCTTTCAATAAGCTCCTTAAGTGCTGGCATCTGCTGTGGGCTATTAAGAAAGACTGGAGGCTGCTTTCTGCCTCTAAGAACATGTTTCTCCATTTCTCCTTTATAATGTATCTTTTCTTTTATGTATACAGAGAGCATTTGCACCAAGACAAATTCCTTGTGTGTCCAATCACACTTGGTCAATAAAAAAAAAAGAATTCTAATATTCTGCTTCTTTAATATCCCCCAAAATATTTCATTCTTTGGGAGTGGGGGGCTTTCCACAGATAGTATCAATAACTTAGCGAAACCCTGGACAAAATATGTAGCAGTTGTAAGAAAGGCGGATCCAGTGCAAGAGAACTCAAACTCAGTCAGTATATTTAAGCTTTTGTACAAATGCATGGCACGTTGGTAGAATATTCAAGAACTGAAAAGTCAGCCAAATGATCTCATGGTGGGAATAACTATATTACGCAGAGAGGTTCTATATTAGTAATGTAGAGCTGCCACATCCTTTTCTGAAGCCATTGACAAATCTCCATAGGGTAAAAACAGAAAACAGTTAATTATGAAATTAAATTGCCTCTTGTTTGTTCTAATCCATTTAAGCTGAGTCCTTTAGCACAAGTTTGTTAATTTATCTTACTTTCACACTATGCTCATTACCAGAGGGAGGAGGAGCCCACATTAATCGGAGCAGTAACCTATTTTAACAGGGGGAATACTGCATTTGCAATGTTTAACAATAATTGAAGATTGTTGTTGTTGTTTGTTTAAATGCAGAGGAGTCTTTGTACCTTGGGTCTTGTTAAACAAATTTAGCATTTTTCAAAATAGTAGCTGTTTGGTGCTATGACCACTAGATGTCAATGCAGCCCCAGGATTGAGAGGAACCTGGTTTATCTTCTTACATCCCTTGCCTTCCTAGAAAGAGATTTGTCCCTAAGGCCAAAAATAACTTACTGTAAAAATCTGCTGAAACAACTTCTCCTTATTGAGGGACAGTTGATTTCAGTATGCTGGTCCATCTTTCTCTCTCTCCATTTTGTCATTTGAATTGCAATTGCTTTCATCACAAAGAAAGTTAAGCTTCTGAAAACCATAGAATCATCATAGAATCATAGAGCTAGAAGTGACCTTGGAGGTCTTCTAATCTAGTGGGTCTCCAACCTTAGCAACTTTAAGACTTGTGGACTTCAACTCCTGGAATTCCTCAGCCAGCTTTTCTGGTTGAGGAATTCTGGGAGTTGAAGTCCACAAGGCTTAAAGTTGCCAAGGTTGGAGACCCCTGTGGACTAGTCCAACCTCCTGCCCTATGCAGGTGTACTTACTCCATTCCAGATTTGAAGCTGCCAATCATCCACCCAAGCTGGGGTAGCGATCAAAGTACCAGGTTAGAAACTGGAGACTCAGTTTTAGTTTTTGCCATAGGCACAAAAGATCCTGGCGTCATCCTCTCTCGGCCCTTGGAAGAAGGCAACAGCAAACTGCTTCCAAAATCTTGCTAAGAAAACTGTCAAGAACTTGTCCAACCGGTTGCCAGAAGTCAACAGTGACCTGAAGGCACTCCAAAACAAAACAAAACCACCCACCCAGGCACATACATACACACACACACACACACACAAAACCACCCACCCCAATATTATGGAGAATATGAGGTAGAGATTGTAGTTAGGTTATACCATTTACTTCAAGATGTATGATGGGTGTTTTGAATCTCTTTTTCTCTCTTGCTCCACTCTAAAGCCTTAGTAAGACCACATCTAGAGTACTGCATCCAATTTTGGTCACCACACTATAAAAAAGAGGTTGAGACCAGGGGTGGGATTCAAAATTTTTAACAACCGGTTCTGTGGGCATGGCTTAGGTGGTGGGCGTGGCTTGGTGGTCATGTGACTGGGTGGACATGGCTTGGTGATCATGTTATTGACTGGGTGTGGCCAACTCAATATCACTCACATCGAGACACGCATCTCCTCGCCTGCCCTCTTGTGACTGTGGGGATGCTGCAACAGTCGTAAGTGTGAAAAATGGTCATCAGTCACTTTTTTCAGTGCTATTGTTACTTTAAATGGTCACTCCACACAAGCAAAGTACCAGCAAAGAAGGGGGAAAATACTCCAGAGACATTCCAGAAACAGGAAGTCTAGTGCTGCCAAGAATGTAATAAGGGTTAATGGAGAGGCAGTTTCTGTAAGCAACACCAGAATGTTTCCTTCCTGCCTTCCTTTACAGGATTAGGCCAGTAATTTCTTCTAGCAACTGGTTCTCCGAACTGCTTAGAATGTGAACAACCGGTTCTAGAGAATAGGTGCGAATTGAATCCCACCCCTGGTTGAAACTCTATAAAAAGTGCAGAGAAGAGCAACTAGGATGATTAGGGGACTGGAGACTAAAACATATGAAGAACGATTGCAGGCACTGGGCATGGCTAGTCTAGTGAAGAGAAGGACCAGGGGAGACATGATAGCAGTGTTCCAATATTTGAGGGGCTGCCACAGAGAGGAAGGGCCTTTTCTAAAGCACATGAAGGCCAGACAAGGAATAATGGATGGAAACTGAACAAGGAGAGATTCAACCTGGAAATAAGGAGAAACTTTCTGACAGTGAGAACAATCAACCAATGGAACAGCTTGCCCTCGAAAGTTGTGGGAGCACCATCACTTGACACTTTCAGGAAGAGATTAGACTGCCATC